>WAAB01015504.1:0-10569 GCA_013389865.1 Piaya cayana | reverse complement strand
TTAGTGTTTGATGGGAATGGTTGGACTCGATGATCTGATGGGTCTCTTCCAACCCGGTGATTCTGTGATTCTGTGAAGATGAGTGACTGAGCTAACTTGGATAAGGTGTGTGCTTGACTCAGGAACGTGCATTGTCAACCATCTGGAAGGGGAAATGTTTCTGCATGGCAATGACCCTGGAAAGGAATCGAGGATGGAAACGGAAGCTCACTGTTGAGTTTTGTAGCAAAAGCGCTATTGCTGCCCATTGACCTATGAAATAGATATTAAAGAGAGGGAGTAAGGGAAAACACTGCATATGGATTTAGTGTGACTCGTGCTGGAATGTGATTAACAGTTAATTTGTTGGGCTTTTTAAATGGGCATTGAAATACTGGAAGGACTACAGGAGAGAGTCACGAAAGTACAGCATTTGAGAAGGTGCTTTCCAGTGAGATAGAGCTCACTTTAGGCAAAATAGGATTGGTATAGAGCTAAGTACACAACTGGAAAATAGTGTACAGAATTACTCTGGAATTGAGCAGAGAGGTGCACAGCAAAAAAAAGCCGCGTCTGAAAGGCACCAGGGCAGCTTTGCTGAGGAGTACTCCACTCCTTTGTCAGGGGAGCCAACTCTAGAACAAAGGAAAACAAAACCACCCTTTCCCTGGAGGTGTCTGAGGCCAGTCTGGATGGGACTTCGAGCAACCTAATCCAACGGGAGGCATCCTTTCCCCACGGCCGGAGGCTGAAATCATATGATCTTTAAGGTCCCTTCCAACCCAAGCCATTCGATGATTCTAAATCACCAAGGCAGGTGTGGAGGTTTTGCTGTCTCTGGACGTGTTTTAATCCAGTTTGCTGTTTTCTTAAGCGTTGTACTGACCCCAGGTTTGAACCAAAGTATATGGGTATCTGTGCAAATGGCATGGATGGTGTGACGGAGGAAGGCAAATGAAGCGTTCAAATCTCACTAGGTTTTCATTCACTGGAAAACTTAAATAGGAGATGAAGAAGAGATGATTCTTCAAACCTTTTTCTGGAGTTAGTAAGCTTGAATTTAATAATGCAGTTAATACGGAGCAAGACCTACTTAACTCGGCTATTTGTTTGATTATCCGACGTGTTGAGATCATCTTTCTCTGCCTGTTTGCAAAAGGGATCATTAAGTAGAGATAAAGTGAAGTGTTTGTTTGCTCTGTCTATCTCTCTGCCAGGCTCATTGGGATAGTGTTTCCATTATAAAAGTCCTTCAACTTATTTGGAAGGGTAATTAAAAACAAATAATGCCGGCAAGCTGGAATCTTCCTGCTTTGTCTGTTTTTCTGCATGGGTTCTCTGGAAGGTTTGAACATAAATCTTGTGCTGGGTTTGAGATAAGGAAGCATGGGGAAAATAAAGCATGTTTTTCCTGGTTTGGAGGGAATGGATACACTTGATGCCTGACACATGAGTGGGAGAGAAGTAGTGCTTAATGTGCTGGTAAAATATGGTACTTTGTGTAACGTTTACAGTCCTAACTACTATGGTGAGATTTAATGGGCACCTCGGAGAATCCCTGTACGGATGCTCAGCTAATGACTGGAGAACCTCAGGAACAGGGCAGGGTGTCTTTGTGCTGAGTTGGAAGTGGCCGTCAGAAGGCAGCTACGAGAGGGAGGTTGATATCAGCAGCTTGTTATGCGGGTATTTGCCTTCCAGAGGAGGAGGTTTAAGTGATCCACAAAGCCAAAAGGATGCAAACCAATGCACTACACAGCAAAAGGGCCACGTACAAGTGTACGAACTCCGATCCAGCACTGTGCTGCACTGAGAGAACCTACCATAGAATCATGGAATGGTTTGGGTTGGAAAGGACCTCAAAGCCCATCCAGTGCCACCCCTGCCATGGGCAGGGACACCTCCCACTGGATCAGGGGCTCCAAGCCCCATCCAACCCGGCCTTGAACCCCTCCAGGGATGGGGCAGCCACCCCTGCTCTGGGCAACCTGGGCCAGGGCCTCCCCGCCCTCACAGCAAAACATTTCTTCCTGAGATCTCCTCAATCTCCCCTCTTTCAGCTGAAAACCATTCCCCCTCATCCTGTCTCCCTCTGCTCCCTGATCCAGAGCCCCTCCCCAGCTTTCCTGGAGCCCCTTTCAGCACTGGAAGCTGCTCTAAGGTCTCCCTGGAGCCTGCTCTTCTCCAGGCTGAACAACCCCAACTCTCAGCCTGTCGGTGGCAGGCTCCATATTTCAATGACTTTTGCAACACTGGCAGTGAAAAATGCTTTTCTGTAATTGGTCTCTTGGTTAAGGTAGGTCATGCTCTTTGTTTCAATGCTGTGTTCAAAACGCAAACCCAAAACTTCAAAATACTGATCGGTAGAAACTGAAAACACTTCTAAAATGCAGTAAAAAGCTAGAAAAGCCAGCACGGAATAACTGTGTTCTCAAGGAGATTTGTGTACAGGGTTACATTTTGAGTGGTAGCTGCAGCTCTGCTCCCTGTGGAGCAGAAGACTGTCTGGTGGAGTGATGGTAGCGTCCCTCCGCTTCTGCTTTCAACCTCTGGATGCAACTGGACCCACTCCACAGATTTGCATTCATCCTTTCTTGTCTGGTATGGCAAAGAGAAGGTGTGTATATTANCCCTCCTCTCCACAACCTCCTTTCAGGTAGTTGTAGAGAGCAATGAGGTCTCCCCTCAGCCTCCTCTTCTCCACCATAAACACCCCCAGCTCTCTCAGCCGCTCCTCATAAGGCCTGTTCTCCAGCCCCTTCACCAGCCTTGTCGCTCTTCTCTGGGGACATTTCATAAAATTAGACCCACCTGTTGTGTTCTTGCAGGTAGTGGGCACACATAGGGGAGAACACAAACGCCAGGCTGTAAACTGGGCTCACATTTCACTTAGGAAAGAAACCCTGGTCAGTCAGAGAGTGTTTCCTCATTGCTCGTTCAGCTGCTGAAGTGCCAGACCTTCCCTCCTCCCAGCTACAATCTGATGCGAAAGGACAGCGTGATTAGAAGTTGATGAGGGGAACTGAGAGACAGACAGTGTGAAAAGAGAGAGTATTCTGTGTCTCTCCTCCCCACAAAGAGTTTACTTGCAGCTTCCTCATGAGTAAGGTAGGAAATCCCCTGGACCCTCTGCTAATAGAAGACACAGACTTGACCTGAATGTTCAAATGAGCCTTTGTGGCGTTCAGTGGTCCCAGATTCTGAGGAGCAGTTCTGCACTGAGGTGAAAAGGGGTATGTGCTTGTCCTGGGCACAGTGCCACCAGCACTTGATAACCCGGTGATTCAGGCGTGATTCAGCCCCAGGAATCTGCAGAGGCTTGGGAACAGTCTGACAGACTTTGGAGCAGGTGATCTATGGGCAGTTGGAAATTATTCCTGCAGGGATTTGTGTACGGTCGGGTTTTCATTCTGTTCTGACAGAGCCTCAGCTAGACATCACATCCATGGCCATGGTTTTGCACCCAAAGTCCTTGCTGAAGGTGGCACTACTGTGTCCCAGAGGGAGATCTTAGGGTCATAGAATAGGTCAATTCAGTCCCACCCCACTGTCATGGGCAGAGACACTTCCCGCTGGATCAGGCTGCCCAAGGCCCCCTCCAACTTGGCCTTGAACCCCTCCAGGGATGGGGCAGCCACCACTGCTCTGGGCAACCTGGGCCAGAGCCTCCCCATTCTCATCGTGAAGGAATTCCACCTTATGTCTAGTCTAAATCTGCCCCTCTGCAGTTTATACCCATTGCCCCTCGTCCTGTCACTACAGGTCTTTGTGAGCAGTCCCTCTCCAGCTTTCTTGTAGCCTGTTTCAGGTACTGGAAGATTGCTGTAAGATCTCCTCGGAGCAGATACTTTCCCAGGACCCAAGGGGATGGCAGGAAGATTTGCCAGGGGAGGGATGGACATTAGGAAAAGGTTCTTCACCTAGAGGGTTTTGGAGCAGTGGAGCAGCTCCCCAGGGAAGCAGCAGTCACAGTCTGACAATATTCCAAGTGCTTGGACAAAACCCTCAGCCCCATGGAGTGAATATTGGGATTGTCCTGTGCAGGGGCAGGAGTCGGACACGATGACCCTTGTGGGTTCCTCCCAACTCAGGCCATTCTGTGATCCTACGAGTCTTACCACATGGCCAGAAAAACATGCAGAACCTTCAGACTGACCGTTCTCTATGACATGTTGGTGGACTGCAAGCAAGATCTTCTCCTGGTTCCCTCTGCTTCAGTAAAACAAAGTTTGTGGTAGCAATAAGTATAGTGAGATTGAGGAACGCTCAGAAAATGTGCGCATTTAAAATCTGGAAGTGAAAAAGGTTTGTGGTTTACTATTTGGTTTGCAAAACTGATCTTTTCTTGAGAAGTTCCACTTGATTGTCAGCTTAGTAAAGGCATTAAGGTACCGTCTGTAACAGAACTGCTGTGCATATTTCATACATGTATGTAATTCTCTGTTTTTATTTAGGAACAAGCCTTTGATCCGTACGAAACCTTGTCCCAGGATATTCTCTCTCCGCAGTTTCACGAACATTTTAATAACTTAATGGCAAAGCCTGCTGTTGCTCTCCACTTCCAGGTGAGTGCAGATGAGCAGTGCAAAGGTTTGATTCGTTGCTTCCCGCTGGGAAAGAAATCCTCTGGATTCTGACCTTTATGCCGTGTGAGATACTTGGACTTTGCCTGTTTCTGGACAGGGTTCTGTCATCCAGAACAGGACGGTTCACCCATCCAAGAGACTTTTGCAGCGGTGTTTATCGTTACCTCAGACTTTTCCTGGAGAGCAGAGGGTGACTTCTCATACCTGCTACTTCTCTTTCTGTTTTGCCATTTAATGCCAGACATCATAGACTCCCGGCCACAACAGTTTCATTTTATTCCTTACATATCCCAGACCCCCTGGTTTGGCGTTGAGACTAGGACTGGTGTGTTTTATTGAATTATTTATTTAATAGGAGTATCCAGAAGGATTATCTGTGATATGTATCTTATTGTTATTAGTTTTCCCTCCCTCCCACCAATGTGGCTGATCCGTTAAAGAGCCCAAAAGACTGAGTTTGCATTGAGAAACGTACTCAGAGCAGCCGCAGAGCAAATGTTGGGTTAGTGGTGCTCCGGACATAACCCAGTAGAGCAGACTTTGGTTTGTATGTTTGACTGGGCCCTGGATCTCTGCAAACTGGGCCGTTCCTGCAGTGTCATTGTTCCCTCCTTAGCTCGGAGCGCTTGATAAGTGAATCATCTCGCTCATATGCATTCCTCGGTGAACCTAGTAAGGCTCTTCTCCCACCGCCCTAGCAAATGTGAAGCCCAAAGCCATGTTCCAGATGAAATTGGTAACGGAGTCATTTGACAGTGAATCTGGCCTCCCTTCCGACTCTCCTCACCGTAGGAAGCTCTGGGCTTTCCTAGGAGTGTTCCTCCACACTTTTTCTCCAGGCTGTGGAGGGAAGGGGCAGGTCAGGTCTCTGGGCCACGGAAGGACATGAGCTGTCTTTGGAACTGCAGAGATGCAGCCAGAAGTCTTAAACATTTCCAAATGGAGATTAGGTTCAGACTCTGTTCAGTATTTCCTTTGGTGTGGAAGACGGCAGGGATTTCACTACCCTTTCACCAACCTCTCCTTGTCATATTGGTTTATTCTGTTAGTTAACGCCTGGGAGTGGAAATGGATTTGTAATTCCTTTTTTTAAGTTATAAACTGGTGGTTTTTGGAGGAGAGCAGATACTGGTATTAATTTGTACAGTGCTTAACGAGACCCCTTATTTGTGTGGTGTCTTGGTTGTGACCTGGAACACAGCATGGGTAACTGATAGGAGAGGACATTACAGGGAGGCTGAGGACAAGTTTATTAGGTGGTAGATGAGTCCTGTCTGGTCTTTAACATTCAGAGCCGCCTTTAAATTCTGCTGTGACCTGTGGCCCACAATAAAACATGATTTATATTTAAAAATATATTCAAGTGTTTTCTGCGTCATGGTTGGTGGCGTTGAGTGGGGATGAAGGTGTGAGGCTTAGCAGATGCAGGGTGTTGTTTTTAGGTGTTGTCACGTTGAACTAACGCGGTTAATTGAGTTCTGCAGATAGTGCCAAAACAGAAGGGTGCTGGGGATCACTATGTGAATGAAAGGATGCTTATAGATGATTTGTGGGTAACACAGTCCTCCAGTCCAGTCCCATTTTGAGTATTTCACTGTGAGTAATCCTGTTCATTTTTCCTTTTCAGTCCACTGCGGAAGGGTTTAAGGAAGCTGTCCAATACGTCCTCCCACGACTTATGCTCATCCCAGTTTATCACTGTTTGCACTACTTTGAGTTACTCCAGGTAAATGAAGCCCAACTCTTGTTTCCTGCTAGAAGTGGTTTTTTTTCAAGTAGAGAATCTGAGCTTTTAAAAAGGGATTCGATTTTCCTTCCTGCTGCTAGAAATTGAAAGATATGGAACCATTTTGATAGGAACGGTTGGACTCGATGATCTGGTGGGTCTCTTCCAACCTGGTGATTTTATGATTCTATGATTAATTGAACACCAGTGAGTTTGTGTCTGAAAGGTAAAATCATGTAAAAAAAAAATATTTTTAAAGCATCTGGTGCTCTTAATATGAGCATTTGAAATAACTACACTTCATATATTTATTAAATGTACATTATATATTTATTGACCAACCTAGCGGCTTTCTGCGAGGTGCATGACTAAGTGCAAGGTCCTACACCTGAGTCAGAGTAATCTACGATTTTAGTACAGGCTGGGGACGACGTGATTGAGAGCAGGCCTGAGGAGAAGGTCTTGGGGTGCTGATTGATGAGAAGCTCAACGTGAGCCAGCAGTGTGTGTGCTCACAGCCCAGAAGCCAACCGTGTCCTGGGCTGCATCCAAAGCAGTGTGGCCAGCAGGGAGAGGGAGGGGATTCTGCCCCTCTGCTCTGCTCTGGTGAGAGTCCTGTGGAGTCCTTTGTCCAGTTCTGAAATCCCCAACGTAAGAAGGAGATGGATCTGTCAGAAGGGGTCCAGAGGAGGCCATGGATTTGATGCAAGGGCTGGAGCACCTCTACTCTGAGGCCAGGCTGAGAGAGTTGGAGTTGTTCAGCCTGGAGAAGAGAAGGCTTCAGGGAGACCTTAGAGCAGCTTCGAGTACTGAAAGGGGCTCCAGGAAAGCTGGGGAGGGGCTTTTCGTAAGGGTCTGGAGTGATACGACAAGGGGGAATGGCTTTAAATTGGAAGAGAAAAGATTGAGATGAGACATTAGGAAGAAATCTTCATGCTGAGGATGGGGAGGCCCTGGCCCAGGTTGCTTGGGAAAGTGATGGCTGCCCCATCCCTGGAGGTGGTCAAGGCCAGGTTGGATGGGGCTCTGAGTAACCTGATCCAGTGGGAGGTGTTGGAACTGGGTGATCTTTGAAGTCTCTTCCAGCCCAAGCCATTCTATGATTAACAAACTTATTGCACTTGAGTTCTAATGCAGTTTAAAATGTCATATGCAGGTCCGCTTTCTTCTTTCCCTGAGTTGTGAATTTTTTGTCTGTTGAGAAACAGCCAAGCCTGATTCAGATCAGTATTCTCGGTCTCAAGTCACACTCAAGCTGAGCTGATCTCATTTTGGGGGCCAGGGAGGCCCTTGCTTTCAGTGGAGTCAGAATAATTTGTGCTTCATATTCAACTCTTTGTCCTGATTCCTAAATGGAAGAGAGAGAGCAAAGAATACCCTTTTTTATAGCATGCCTTGCTTTCTTCTTATTATTGCGGAGGAGTAAAGATAAGCAGTGTTATTTTTGTATTTTGGGTCTTCTAGGAAACGGCGTTGATGAAGCATTAGGCTTTATGGAATTCTGACTCTGATGATTAAACGTTATCCCTGTAGGATGTGTTTCAGGGGCCTTACCATAGAAGCTGTTTAGTTTGGCTTCTAGTCCATATTTCTGAGCAATTCTGCCAACTGAGGCATTACTTCTTTTAGCCTGGCTTGGTTTGACCGCAGATCGCTTTACCCATATTTTATCCTGATGTACACTAGCAAGGTGCTTCCCATCAGGAGATATTTCCCTCGGGCATCGCAGCTAAAAGCCGAAAAGTAACCGAGCGTATCTCTTTTTGCTTACAAGCAAATGTTTTTGCTGTGAGTTATGAGAACGGAGGCCAGCAGTCAGCAGAAATTTAACAGCCGAGATCTATAATAATCCTTCTTGAGTAAGTAAAAATGACGTTACTGTAGAAAATTCAATACCTTGAAAAATACTGAGATTGAAGCTTTTTTTGAGTAGCTGAGGATAATGTAAAAACAGTTCCTGTTTGCCCCATTGCATTGGGAAAGTTTGTAATGCTCAGAAAGGTAAGTGAATTATTAACTAACCAGGATATTCGGAAATGAATCAGGTGAAATATCCTGTGGCTATTGACCTGGACACACTGGAGAAGTGAGGCTGCGTGAACCATGAGGTGATTCCACTTGTGAAATTTCCATTTAGTTCTTTGATGCATTTCTTAGATTCATAGAATTATGGAATGGTTTGGGTTGGAAAGGACCTCAAAGCCCGTCTGGATCCACTTGCTGCCATGGGCAGGGACACCTCCCACTGGATCAGGGCCTCCAAGCCCCATCCAACCCGGTCTTGAACCCCTGCAGGGACGGGGTGGCTAAGAAATCTCTGGGCAACCTGGGCCAGGGCCTCCCCACCCTCACAAGGAATATTAGACAGTTACATAAACCAGCTTTTAATTCTTGGCTGACTATTCCAAACTATTTAACCAAGCTAGTTGTGAACCAGGACATTGCTAAAAAGAGAAGAGGAAAAGCAGGATCTGATGGTCAGCATGGGCTCTTGGTAGATGGGTAAAGGGTTCTCTTTCTAAACTCTGTCCTGCTTTCTCATGTTGAGTATCTCCTGCCTTTTCCTGAGTATCCAACAGAAGTTTTCTAGAGACATGCGTGGTTTTGAACATGCTTCTTATAATAAAATACTGTTCTCATTGACTTAGAAGGCCCTGACTTCATCAGATCCTGCAGGTATCGCTGTGTAAGAATGTTTCTCAGTCTTCCTACCCTCCTGTAAATTAGACAAATCTGAAAGAAACGTGTTTGTTATGTCCCAGCAATTGCAGGAGTGCAGCGAGGACGAAGAGGATCGGGAGTGCTTGAAACAAGCCATCACTGCTCTCCTGAACCTGCGGTGCAGCATGGAGCGCATCTACAGCAAACACTCCCCGAGACGGCGGCCTGGGTAATGATCTGCAGATCTGCCCCGCTTTCCCACCGATGGCAGAGATGGAGCGTAGTTCTCGTTACATAATGTGTGCGCTTCCTCCTCGAGGCGTGTCTTTCTGCCAGTTCTCATTGCAAATGGAGTAGCAGCCCAAAACCTTCATGATCCACTTCANCCTGAAGCGGCTACAAGAAAGCTGGGGAGGGACTGTTCACAAAGGCTTGTGGTGACAGGACGAGGGGCAATGGGTATAAACTGGAGAGGGGCAGATTCAGACTAGCCCTAAGGAGGAATTTATTCATGATGAGATTGGGGAGGCCCTGGCCCAGGTTATCCAGGGAGGCTGTGGCTGCCCCATCCCTGGAGGTGTTGAAGGCCAGGTTGGATGGGGCTTGGAGCCCCTGATCCAGTGGGAGGTGTCCCTGCCCATGGCAGGGGGGTTGGAACTGGATGGGCTTTGAGGTCCCTTCCAACCCAAACCATTCTATGATTCTATAAATATCGTACTATTTCTCTAGCCAAAGCGGCGTGCGTGATTTATTTGGAACAGGAAACTAGGTCAGGGCAAACAAATAATGATATAAACAATAAATTTAATTGCTTTTCTTTTGGTCTCTTGGGGTGGCAGATGTAGAATGTGCCCATGGTGACTTTTTCTTTTATTTATCCAAGGGAGCCCGTCTGTCGCTTCTACAACCGGCAGATACGAAGCAAGCACTTGGCCATCAAGAAGATGAATGAAATCCAGAAAAATATTGATGGCTGGGAAGGCAAAGATATTGGGCAGTGCTGCAACGAGTTCATAATGGAAGGTGCCCTGACAAAAATTGGAGCCAAACACGAGCGCCACATCTTTCTCTTTGACGGACTGATGATCAGCTGTAAAACTAATCATGGTCAGTCACGGCTTCCTGGTTACAGCAACGCCGAGTACAGACTGAAGGAAAAAATCGTCATGAGGAAAATACAGGTTATTGATAAAGATGACACATCTGAATACAAACACGCCTTTGAACTGGTGTCTAAAGATGAAAACAGTATCGTGTTCGCTGCCAAGTCGGCTGAAGAGAAGAGCAACTGGATGGCTGCTTTGATTTCCCTCCAGTATCGCAGCATGCTGGATAGGATGCTCGATTCCGTGTTGCAGAAAGAGGAGAATGAGCAGCCCCTGAGGCTGCCCAGCCCAAGCGTGTATCGGTTTGTAGTGGAAGACTCCGAGGAGAACATTGTTTTTGAGGACAACTTGCAAAGTAGGAATGGAATTCCCATCATCAAAGGAGGAACGGTGGTGAAGTTAATCGAGAGGTTAACGTACCACATGTATGCAGGTACTCCAAACTTATTTTTATGTGTGGTTTTTCAGGTCTTGATGTATGGGTGATGAAATTTGTAGAATCATGGAATGG
>WAAB01015501.1:9144-80343 GCA_013389865.1 Piaya cayana | reverse complement strand
ACCCCAAACAAACAAAAAACCCCTTTCTCAACAACAGGAAGGATGTTGAGCTNGGCTGCCCAAAGAGGTGGTTGATTCCCTGTCCCTGGAGGTGTTTAAGGGACGGGTGAACGAGGCGCTGAGGGACATAGCTTAGTGCTTGATAGGAATGGTTGGACTCGATGATCTGGTGAGCTTTTTCCAACCTGGTGATCCTATGATTCTATGACATCCTCAAGTCCTTTTCTGCTGATCTGATTTCCAGCCTTTCATCCCCAAACTTGTAGCATTACATGGGGTTGTTCTGTATGAAGTACAAGTTCCAAGTCAACCTTGTTGAACCTGATATATTTGGCCTTAGCTGATCTATCCAGCCTTTCCATATTCTGTTGTGCTCTCCTTCCCTCAAGCAGATGAACATTCTTGCTCATTTCCATGTCTGTAAATTTACTGAGGGAGAACTTGATCCCCTCATCCAGAACTGGCAGTTTTTTAATCTTTCCTTTCACTTCATTAGAGGTACAGAAGACTTCCTTCAGAGAAATAACCTAGAATGCCCAGGTTAGTGTTCTGCTTTGAAACATCCCTGGAAGAAATAATTTTCCGCGTGAAAGCTTGGTCTAAAGTCATTAACATCTCTGGAAAAAAACACAGACTTCATAAAATTACCGTATAACAGCTAACATTTTGGTTTTGGTGTCTGTTTGTGTGCTACAATCCTTTCCACCCCACTTTTAATTGATGACATATTCAGTAGGTGCTATATTTGCAGATGTGAGACATCATTATTTTCTTCTATACATTTGTTAAAAATGTTCTCAGTTGTAAAACATTTTAATGTGGTAGCATTATAGGCTCACCTGGAATATGTGGACATGATGAAGCATTGTACAAAACTAAACATGATTCTATTTATTGAGATGTAATTGTGCATGAAGCAACAGAAACTTTTAATTCTGATTATAGTATTTTATATTATTTAATGTTTCATGGTGCTCAAATATGTTCACTATCCAAGGCAATACATTCAGTTTGCTTTCCAATATCATACAAGTTGCACAACAGATGTTTGGGGTGGGTGGGTTAGGGAGGTTGTTTTGCCCTTTGATAAGTAATACAGACAGCACTTCAGCCAAAGTTTTCTGCTTATCTTGTACCTGCATGGATAAGATCCAATTACAGAATGCAAAGATTGTAATTTGCTTAAGAGTTTGGTATTAATTGATATTTTTCTTAATTATTAAATAAGTGGCTGACATACAAACTAATCAAATATACAGCCTCACTTCAAAGAAACAAGATGCTTGCTTTGCCTGAAAGCCAGATGGACAGTTGTTCATTTCTTTACAACAAACTTCATATGCAACCTAAAAGCAGAGGGGAGAATCAGTTGCAGATTCATTAGCAACAAATAGTCTTAATATTTATCAATCAAGTCTAGGACTTGATTTAACATGTGTAGATGAGGAAGAACTCTGACTGCCACAGTAAACGAACAAATTAAAGGACTCATTGATTCTTATTTACTTGGGTTACTTTAACACACTACCTAAGTGTGAAGGAAATAGCCAAGTACTATGGAATAAGGAGCTGAAGCACATCACATCCTACTCTTACCTACAGATCTCTTGTCTCTTTCTAAAATTGTTGGCATTATTGAAAATGCAGATGTACCTGAATTGCCATCTTCAGTTGTTGTAAGCATCACACATAGTGGTTCTTAACTTTGGCAAAGTTCTCCCTTTGTTGTACTAGTGATTTAAGCTACCAGTGCTAGCAGGAAAATATGCCAAAGTCAAGTGTGATGGCCAACTCCGTTGTCTGTGCTTGCTTAGCTGAATCAAATGTAAGTGTGAATCTCTCAATTTGTTGGAGGTCACATTACGAGCCCTTACACATAACCTTTCATGAGAAACTGTCCCAGTAGAGTCAGATGCTCAGGTGAGCAGTGTACAGAAGGATGAGCACAGCATAGCCTGGTACTGTGCAGGTAAGTAACAGGGCATATCACTTACACCAGCAGGTATGGGGACATTGGGGAAACACTGGTAGCATTGGAGAATGCAAGAAATCAGCTGCAATTCAGAAAAGTGAATTCCTATCTAAAGAATGGAGCTGAACTCTCTGTGTTTTCAGTACTACTTCTTACCAGCTTTTGGTCTTGTTTTGCTTTTCCAGTATACAGAAATCAAGGTGTTTGGAAACGTATGCTACAATGCAGAAAATCCTGAAGTTATTGCTAATAAAAACACAAACAAACAAACAAAAATGCAAACACCAAAACTAAAAATCCTGAAGTCACTGATAAAAGGAAAACAAAGAAAACAAATTACACTTCTGCTTCATCAAACTACACAGCTAGAGCCACAAAGTAACAGGACAGAAAAAAACCAGCTGCTTTTATAATTAAAGGCTTATAAATGTTTTACTAGAGATCAAATACACATACCAATAAATCACAGTACTATTACAAATATTCTATCATTCTCTATTTTCTGCATTCTATACAGTAGAGATTATGTAGTCACATCATCACAACATCAACAAATTACTGTCAGACTCTAGAAATGGTCCTTGATACTGTCAGGACTGACTTTATCAAGGTGTTTGTTTTAAGCAAAAAAGGAATCAGAGAAATGTTTAGGAAAATGGCATGAAACAAGACCACACGTGACATAACTGATGTTGACAGAAAATTTACTTCTTGCAGTTTCAAACAGAAACACAGAAAAACCCTAAAGGATATATTTTTTAAATGTTGTGGAAATCATTTCAGTTAAGAAAAAAAAAGTGAGACTCATTACCTGACCACAAATTGTCATTTGTGTCTTCTACAGTGAGATCAATATCTACCTCATGTAACCTTTGGAGAGCAACAAGAGAACCAGGGGTGGACCAGAACTTGATCTGAGTGTAAGGCAGTGAACTTCTGGCCTCAGTGTCAGTTGCTTTCATTAGTAAGATTTCTGTTGCCACTGAATGCACTCTGGGGCATTAAAGCAAACTTTCTGCTTTTTGATGTATAGAGTAAGATGCATAGATCACTGATCATCTATTAAGTGCATATTAAATTAAAATTTAGCTTCTTAAACATTCATTTCATTTTTTATCATATTTTTAGAGAAAACCAGAAAACATACTCAAACCTGTTCACTTACTTAATGATGAGGAGATAGTAAAACTCTAACTAGTTTTAGACACAATTAAACTCTCCTCTTTCCTCCTGTCCTTTCCCCTTCTCCCAAGAAAGCAACTCCCATTCTGCAACTTCCTCATTTTTAAGCTGCATATCTGCAGAGGCAGATATGAGACTATAAAGAATTTTCTTGCTTGTTTGCACTAATTAACAAAGGAATATTGGGAAATAATACTGAGAATCCACGGTTATCTTTACTGAAATTATTTTCACTTGAATGCAAGTAAAATCTAAATTAATATTTCCTAGATTAAAACACACAGGAAGAAAAGAGACTAGCAAATCTCTACTTTGCTTCTACAAAAAAGAAGATAGAAATACAAATTGTGAAGCAATCCTCTCAGCGTTGCACCAAAACTCTGGAATACAGTGGATTTATTGTAGTACTGCTTCCATAAGCATGGAAGAAAACTCCTCAGACCAATATTTTCAGTAGTTGTTACTGCAGCTCTATTTGCTATACAATAATCTGCCCAGTTATTGAAGAAAACCAGAATTATTCCTCATTTGATTGGGTCATTGCCTTGCAAAGGAAAAATACCATTGAGGGAACTCTGATTGTCACTTAAAATAAGATGTTCTGACCTGAAGCTGAATAAAAACATTACAGTGCTCATGCTGAACAGTTAGTGAATTTGGACATTACCTGCATTCCTTTCTGCAGTGTAAAAGCCAGAAGCAAGATAGAATCCAAACCCAAGACATGCTGAGTAGCTCTTAGACTACTGGACCACCAGAGGAAGTCTGAAAGCCACTTTCGAAAGACTGGGAGTTGAATGGTGGGACAAATTTGTGTAAGCGACAGGATGATTATGACATCTTTGTATAGAAGTCCTGAGATATGCTTACTGACAAGAGGTACTTTTCACAAGCTTCAACTATGAAGTTTTACACTGGACAAGATGACTTGTTGACTTCCTTTAGGATAATATGAAAACTAAATTGGATATCAGTAATGCCCCTTATTAAAAGTTTTTTGCTGCTTTGTCCTTCCTACAAGATGACTTTGGTCTTTTCGCATGCCTGTCCCATAGCTCCCAATCAGCTACACTTTATTTTTAAGGAGAGAAGGTCTTTTCCTGCATACGGCCAAAAACTTATACAAAGTATGAATAGCAGCTAGGTTTTAAAGGTCTTCTCTGTATAAAAAATAAATTAGAAAGACCATGCTTGCAGAGCTGCTAAGAAAAATATTACTCTTTTATACTCTTTAAAATGTGACACCCTTGCCTGTGGTGCCAATACCTTGTATTTACACTGATGGAGATCAACTGGCCTGTTCTCTTTAAGCTAAGCACAAAAGTCAAGATGCAAAGCATATTAATGTTATTCATATAACACTGAGCCATTAAATTAAGTATTGTCACAAAATTCCATTTCAGATAATTACATTTTGCTACCCACATTTCCCACCTAGTTTCAGCTGAGTATTGTGTACATCCTCATTTCCTGTTCTAAATTTTTTGCACCTAGGCCTATCATACCACCAAGGGAGTAAGGTGGGAAGGAAGATTGCAGTTTCCCTGCACAGTGTGTCTAGGATGCCTGTGAGGATGAATGGAATATTTTATCTTAATAAATCTATGCATATTTCATCTTTTAAAAGTCTTTCTTATAAGGATTTCTTCAGGCTACGTATTTCCCCTCACAGGTAAGTTTTTTTTTATAGCAAGTTTTTCTATGGACCCACCGCTCTCCACTCTAGTCCTTTCACAGCTTCTTTTTGCCACTGGCTGCTCTTCACAACTTCAAACTCCATTTTAAGTCAATCCAGTGTGACTTAACAAACTAGCTGGCAACAAGGCATGCAAAGACTATCGTGACTGCTCAACCTGTCTAGATAGTGTGTATTTCTTCCCCATTCAATATTTAACCCTGAGAACCGAGTTGGTAGGAATAACTAAAAAAGGCTTTCTGGCCTTCCAGTTACTTCCCTGATGTCATCATATGCCAACATGTCAGATTTCCTTAGGTGTGTGTTTCAAGTAAGCTTTCAGTTTTGTTTGGTAAATACCAAAATTTTGCTCTTTTGCAAAGTTACTTTGATAATCCTCAAAACATACTTCCTTCATTTCCCTGTTTTAGTCAGATATAGATCATAACCTATGCTTCCTCCTCACAGAAGCTTTCTAGCACAGGAAAACAAATTCAAAAGCCTCAAGTGTCCTGTATGAATCTTATTTGACCATCAACTACTAACATTAATTCTGTGCTCTGTAATAAATCAATACTGCATCGTGACTTGACTGAAATTCACTATATTTGCCTGTCCTGTCAATTATATATTCCTTTTGATGCTTGAAACCAGACACCAATCACAAACAATAGGGTTACTCTACTACTGTCATTAAGTCACCCAAGGCAGATATTTCTGTAAAAACTTTCAATTTATCTATGTTCATCAGCAGAGATGAAAAAACAGTAACGGTACCATCTTGCTTAATTTTAAAGGGATACAAACACAGCATTTTTGTAACAGCTCCATGTTTTTGATTTGCTCTCCAGCACACATATCACAGAATCACAGAATCACCGGGTTGGAAGAGACCCACTGGATCATCGAGTCCAACCACTCCCACAAAACACTAAACCATGTCCCTCAGGACCTCGTCCACCCGTAACTTAAACACCTCCAGGAAAGGCGAATCAACCACCTCCCTGGGCAGCATATTCCAGCATATTACATTTTAGCTTTCAATGGTATTATGTTATGCTTCTGTTTCAATCTGTTTTGTTTTAAACAAGGCATATTTGAAAAGTGATTTTCTTTTATGTTGCAGTAGGGCTGATAAAACTGCAAGGTCACCTGTTAGTCCTTGCTGGGGCACACAAAATAATTAAGCGCTACAGAATTGTGAGAATTATAACAGGAAGGAAAAATTAATGCAGTGAACATCACCTGTACAACAAACTAGAAATATTCACCACAAGGTTACTGCACAATTTGATGCTATAGGTTAGAGTCTGTTTATCTCTAGAAGTTGGAAGCATCAAGTAGGTGCTTACATTTCTCTGAAGAGCATTTGAAAATTAATTTATTCTTCTGCTGGTCACATATTTTTTTACATTGAGAGAGCACAAAGTTTTCCATAGGAGCTAAATTGAAAAAAAACACAAACATATATTAGTACTTTCAGAAGGGTAAATGTTTTTTAAACTCGATTTTAGTTAATTGAGAACAATTAAGGAGACATAAAGACCTCAGTTCTTTGTTTCACATCATCAGTATGGATTACATTTTTATCTGCGCATCATTACACTATTAAGTACTAACTTGCTTTTATTAAATCATTTTACAAGTCTCTTACATGTAGCTGCAAAGTTATTTCTGTCACTTTGCATGGCAGACTTGTTTAAATGGGTAAAACTCCAGAATTTTTCAGTGCTCTGGGCAAACCTTCACATCTTCCATGCAGCATATGAAAAAACAGGGAATTAAGGGTTTTCTGTAATATTGCCCTTCATCCAAAATCCCAGTTAATTTAATCCCACATTGTATCCTTACCTTAGTTTTGTTTTTATCTCTTGTCTTGGCACAGTCCAAGCATGCTATTGGAGGAACTCATGGATACACAGAAAAGAAGAGGCATGATTAGAAGTCCATGAGAAAAACAAGGGCTAAAGTATAATGAGTCATATAGAAAAGAACTTACACAGCTCCTGCTAAAGCCTCCCATAGATTTTTGTGGCTTTGAACTAGTCTTCACAAACTGCATAAAACCCCAAATATTTATGCCAATCCTTCAACTTTTGGAGTACAAGTTCAAAAGGCAAATCATAAATTCTTCTTAAACTTGTTCAAACCCCTTGGTTTACTTTTTTATTAATGCAACTTGTGGCAGGCTCACCACTGCTTGATGGTTGAAAAAAAAGAATTCTATTTTAAAATTAGTTAGGGATAATTTGTTTTCCCTTCAAAAAAAAAAACACAACAAAACCCAAATTCATGATCAAGGTAACTATTTCATCTAATACAAAGGCAAAATAATTTATTGGGCAGATCTTTGTGGGAAATAAATACAGGCATACAGGCAAACCTGCAACCTAAAACCTGCTAACACTGTAATCCTCAGATAAAGCTACGCTTAGATGTGTCTTATAAAGCAAACTTTGCTTCGAAGAGAGCACACTTCACCCAGTTAAACCCCAACAACATCTGTCACTATTGCTAGCAACTGAGCTCTTAATCACATGCTATTTGTTTCAGGATGGCTACAGGATTTAAAGTGACATGAATCTTCTCAAAAGTCCCTTTGCAATACCACTGTGTTCAGAACAAACAAATCCTGCCCTCCTCCTCCCCCTGTCCACCCCGTGGCCCCACCTGCCCCCACACCCCCCAACTCCGCACCCCAAATGCAGCAAACAGGCACAAGAAAACTAGGTTAAACCTTACAACTAATAGCACACCACACCAAGAGGGGCTGGTGACAGAGTGATTTCTGCTACTCTGTCTCTGTAGGAGTTCTGGCATCTTTGTTTTCCAGAATAGATTTACTGTACCATTGGGATTACTTTCTCTTTCCTTCCTTTTTAATGCAGTTTGTCTCAAGGCTTGAGCTCCAGATGTTTTATTATTGTCATTCTTGGATTGCTGGCACCTGCTTTCTGCCAACAGTTGTAAAGCTGTGCATTTCTGGCCTCTTGATTCCCTTTGTTTGGAGGCTGGATTATCAGCTGCTTGGCAGGGGTTGCTGTAGGCATGTGGCAAGGGTGCTGCTGTGTGGGGATCAGCAGTTTTGGAAGGCCTGTTTTGTCAGCAACACCTGGCAGTCCTCACTCACTTCAGCAATGTGCTAGGATCCCACAGGCATCTTCAAAGATGAAATGAAAGAGCTTAGTTGTGGTCCTAGCTGCCAATCCTTGCCTGTCTCACTGCTCCTCTTCTCCAGTCCTTTGTCAGTAGAGGATGGGGTGTTAACCCCTCAGCTCTCCTTAGCTAAAATCTTTCCATTATCCCAGTTTGTTATATATGTTATCCCCGCTGTTATATCCCGCTACCCCTAGATTTTCTGTGTGGTTACAGAAGTTATGCTCAGGCACAGCATGCCTCACACTGTGAAGTACTGCAGGGCCACCAACATTGCAGCTATTGAAAGGATGGATGACTGGCCCTGTGTTGTGCTTCTAATCAGGGACAGCAAGAGGAACATGTATCCAGAAGTTCTCTGCCTATTCTACTGGCTACCAGAAGTATTAGAGGTCACTTCCAATGAAAAGTAGGTCTTTTTTTTCTCTTTTGTAATGCAGAAGAAGTTCCATTTTCCAAAGAAGCTACCACAGATCATATCAGCACTATAAAGGTACAGAGAATTAGGATGAAAAGAATTGCTGTCATTTTCCCAAATATGTAGAACAAATGCAGCTAAACCCCACACTGATACAGCTAGCATTAATTAACACTGGCAGAAATTATACTTGCTTTGACAAAACAATAATAATAATGTCTTGCATTAAATAGAAGACTTCTGCCACTTTGGAATATTTCAGTTTTTACATATACAGGAAATTAGGCTTTGCTGGTTCTTTTTCTTATTTAACCAAAAGTTTAAAAATGTGTATTACTAAAATACATAGAAAAAATATGACAGAAAGCATTTCCCCATCAAAAACTTCTATCTAAATAAAAAAAAAATACATTAAGCACTATTCTGGGAACAGACTTGTTGCTACAAAAATGAGATTGTGAGAATAAAAACAAACATTTTCCTTGTTTTCTTGAAAAAGTCTGAAACATATTAGAAGTAATAATTTTGATTTTATAACTATTAATAATTGTCATTGACTGCTACATTTAAATACTTGAATATGAAGTTGATAGTGTTTCCACATGAGAACACAATTATAAAGGAAAAATATATTCTTTTTTTCTTTATTATTTTTGTGTGAAATATACAGTACTTCCCAGACAAATTTGAGGCATTAAAGAACAGACATTTGGAGGAGGAAGATGGGAAGGAGTAGCTAGACATTTTATTATATATGGTGTTATATATAATATAATGTTAGTTATCTTGGTTCTAGGNCTCTCCATAACCTCCTTTCAGGTAACTGTAGAAAGCAATGAGGTCTCCCCTCAGACTCCTCCAGGCTAAACAGCCCCAGCTCTCTCAGCCGTTCCTCATAAGACTTGTTCTCCAGCCCCTTCACCAGCTTTGTTGCTCTTCTCTGGACTTGTTCCAGAGCCTCAACATCCTTCTTGTGTTGTGGGGCCCAGAACTGCACACAGTACTTGAGATGTGGTCTCACCAGTGCCAAGTCCAGAGGGACAATAACCTCCCTGGACCTGCTGGTCACACCGTTTCTGATACAAGCCAAGATGCTATTGGCTTTCTTGGCTACCTGGACACACTGCTGGCTCATGTTCAGTCAGCTGTCAACCAGCACCCCCAGGTTCCTCTCCTCCAGGCAGCTTTCTATATAGACTTCTCTTAGTCTGTAGCACTGTACAGGGTTTTGCCCCAAGTGCAGGACTCAGCATTTGGCCTTGTTAAACCTTATCCCATTGGTCTAAGCCCAGTGGTCCGGCCTGTTCAGATCCCTTTGCAGAGTCTCCCTACCCTCCAGCAGATCAACACTTCATCTGCAAACTTCCTTAGGGTGCATTTGGTCCTCTCATCCCAGTCATTGATAAAGACATTGAGCAGGGCTGGACCCAGCACTGAACCCTGGGAAACACCACTTGTAACTGGCCTCCAACTGGGGTTACCTCCATTTAGCACCACTCTCTGGGCCTAACCATCCAACCAGTCTTCCACCCAGGAGAGTGCGTGCCTGACCAGGCCAGAAGCTGACAGTTTCTGAAGCAGAATACTGTGAGAAACTGGGTCAAAGGCTTTACTGAAATCCAAGAAGACATCATCCACATCCTTCACCTTGTCTAGTAGGCGGTTCACTTTATCATAAGAAGGTGATCAGATTAGTAAAGTACAAACATTGCCTATTTGTTCTTTGAGTTCATTGTCATCCATGTATTGTTCACTAGCATTTAGAATTATAAAGAATATTCTTTCCTCAACTTTTTTCTGTTAATAAGCAACATGAATTAATTCAGTATAAACCTGGAAATTATTTTCTAGTTTAACCATTTGTTGTTTGCATCAAAGATGCTAGGCCGAAAATTTCAATAAAGACCACCTGAGAGCCTATTTCTCCATGGCATACTTTAGTCAACATACTTGACATGATAATGGGAAGGAGCTGTTAGCAGAGTCTGAGACCTTTTGAGGACTGAAATATGCTCTTCCTGATGATCCAAGATTAACTGAATCTGATCATTCCTTGTGGTTTTAGTTGAGTTCTTTTTAACAGATATGTTCCCACAAAACACTAGGGGTGAAAATGAAACCTTTATTTCTCATTGCCAGAGTTGTGTTATCTGGTTTGTTTTTGATATTTTGATGTTTTAAAAGTTGGTACTTTTTGTTCTTTTGTCTACAGTTGCATTGTAAGTTACGATTCCCTTTGTGTAGAAAATTTTCTTGTTTATCTAAATCCAAACAAATAAATAACCATCAAGTAATAACAAGAATTATATTTCCATGGGATTCAAAAACATGCCTGTAAAGGGTTCCTTTTCAGAAATATAGTGGTGGACTTCCAGAAAAGTAGCAACATTCTGGAAAAAGATTCAAGAAAAAACCCACAAGCCAAAAAACTGACACGTCCCACCTAAATCATACATTAATACTGCAATATTTATCTTTCTTCTTGGGGGCAACTAAGAGAACAGACCATTCTCAGCACCTGTTGGTAAGGACCTATTACTGCACACAACTGAAACCGCTGCTTAAACACCTCCATAGTATTAGTCCAGGCTCTTTGACATCCCAACTCTGTTCATGAACTACAGTGAGTGAAGGATTTTTCCAGCTGTTATGGTCTGACCTTTAAGTATAACTGGAAATGATATTGAGTTGAATGGTGTTTATTCAGTTGCAAGAGGGCAACCAAAGGAGATACCAAACTCTTGCAATGAAAAAAAAGTATGCTTCTTTGATAAAAATATGCTTCTGGTTCCCTAGCAAGCAGTAAGATTTATGGAGAGGAAGGAGAAAAATTCCAAGTAAAATCCCTCCTGGTTTTCAGCTGCTTATTTTTTCTGACAGAAATATTTGGCATATATATATATTACAACTGCTTCTTATAGTTTAGCATGTATTTTCATATAGTCAAATAAGAAGAAGGAGAAACACAACAAACAAGGTACTTGGAGGAAAATGTGGAAGAGATCATTAGGAAAGAATAGTAGGAGGTAAATGTAGTGCCATTTTTTCCAGAAATTTTGTTTTCTACTTAGGCCTATGTAGAATGCATTATAAATTACACATGCTTTGGTGCATCTTTCATATAAACTTACAGTATCAACTTCCTGTTTGTCATTACAAATGGTTTTTTTCTTCCCAGAGACCTCTGAGGACAGTTGTGAGGGCCACAGCAGATTCTACCGAATCAAACAGTATGCCTTTTCCCCAAGTGACATATAAAACAGAGCAAGGTTGGGGTTTGCTTCTGCTTACATCTGAATCAATGCTAAGTCTGAGTGTTAACATGCAGACACTAGGCTTGTGATCACATGGGACATCCATGACAACTGAAGAAGCAAGCCCATTTGCTCTCTCCGAATTGTGCACACCAGCCACAAAACCCCTCTTTGCCACAAATTTTTATTTCTTGCAGAGAAGATAGTACATGAGCTTCACTAGATCCATAACAAAAATTTACACAGCTGTATTTTCCTGCTGGTTTGTTTATTTATTTAGCTAGCGGAATGGAACAAGACGATAAATGAGTGAGCAACTCTAGGCAGAAGAATTGTAAATCTACAAAAGTACAGGCTGTCCTACAGAAGGGCTCTTAAATGTTTGTTGTCAGCCAGAATAAATGTATATGAGAGGACACCGATATGCTGAACTTGATGGGTTGAGAAAATTTAATACATTAGATCCAATGGATTTATCAAAATGTATTACAGAAGAATATGTAAGGGACTAATCACAGCTCTCACAACTACATGAGTTTTCTGGAGTGCCTGAAATAATATCTTCTTATTTAATCATATCTCCATTCTTTTCCCTCTACTTTGAGTGTTAATTTTGAGTTATTTTTTCATTTTTGAAGAAATTGTTTCCTGTCTTATGGTAACTGATTCAAAGAGTTTTGTTACTAGACATTTTCTGATGCCATGCTCTTTGCTCTATGTATACCAGAGGATGAGTTTGTAAAACTTGTCTTTACCCTTAGCTAAATAAAGCATAAATTTTCCTCCAATAATTCTCTGCTTAAATCTAAATCAAATCTATTTTGACTTGCTTATTGTACAGTTGACTAAGTTATATGTTGATTGCAGATCAATACTTCCCTATGTCATGTTCCTTCTCAAAAGGGTAACTCAGACTCTTCTGTGTAAAAAATTGGAACTAAACTCTTACTTACAGTTCTTTTATTAGTTTCATTTAATTACAATCTTTGAAGCCACTGAAGTTTTACTAAAAATGCCGAGAGCAAACAAAGCACTAAATTTAAATTATCAGATCTTTGTGGAAAAAACAGATTCCAGATCTTGTTCTTGAACCTTTCTTTTTCAGAGCATTCAGCAGTTCTGCACAATTAAAAATTTTAAGGTTCAGTTCCACACTATCTACAAATGGAGTTGTAGTTTGTTTCACTTGAATTAGGAGTGTATGTTTTATATGGTATCACATATGAGCAAAGGATGGATCAATTGACTGAAATATTGATTAGCTACTGTCTTCTCAATTACACACCTTGTGGGATGTTACAAACTCTTTTAGATACTGTATAGCATCTCAATGACATTCAAAGTCCTGTTCAGTGTTAAACATAGGAAAAAAAAGGTGGTACTTCCTCCCTCTCTTCTCAGTTTTTTCAAAAATCGTTATCAGTTTTAAAAGTGTGTAAAGAATTACAGTGGAAAGTGTGAAAGTGAAAAAAAAATTTACAGCTAATAGAAAGTATACGCAGAGTTCAGCTGATGGATGTTCTGAGATTTTTGTCCTATTGCTATGTACTGTTCTAGTATGTATTTTGAGTTATAGATTCAACAGGTCCCAGCAGGTAACAGTGACAAAACACTGGAAGCACTCTCTCTTGAAAGGTCCTGGTACACCTGTTGAAAGTAATTTTGATTAAAAGTTGCGATAATGAAGTTCAAAGGTCATAAGGATATAGACTACTATGGGCAGAGCGTACCAATCAGGCTAGCATTATTAGAAGTTAATGAGTAATTTAGCCAAAAAGTTAAGTGAGATTGAAGGAGAGGAAGATTTCTAGGAGTCTCAGTGTTTCATTTTGACATTTTCAAACCAAAATATTTTGACTTTCTCTTTTAAAATGTATTTTCAGAGATTTACCTAATCTAAAAAGTAAAAAAAAAAATGTACATGAAAAAAACCCTCTTGAAGCTATAAATGAACCAACAATCACTTATTAGTAGCTCTAACTTAAATAGGTAGAGAAGGCTCAGGGAAGATATTGCTATTTTATTGCTCTAGTACCACTAAATCTATTAATGTGTCAGCTTAGAGTCACTGAAAAGATTTCATAAAATTTTATAGAAATGCTCGTTTAAGTAACTTGCATAAGTGAACATTACTAATATCACACCTTTCCAAACAGTTTATATCTAATAAACCAAAAGGCAATATGCTGGCTTGTGAAGCTTATATTTTCTCAAAACAAGATCTGTTCCTGATTCTCAGTGTGATGTTTTACTCCTTTATAAAGTGACTACTCAAACACAGCAGCTAAGCTGCTAGTGGCTGAGGTTCAAATGAGGTAAGTCTGAGAACTTTTACCCTGTCATGAACCTGAGTGTTTCATATTTTAATTGACAACATTCACATCTTTGAGCTTTTCATTTAGACTTCGATAAAATTTGCTCAGAAAGGCAGATGGCAGGCTGTTATTTTTAATTCACAAGCAAAGTTAAATATATGCCATATGTTATAGAACTTTTCAGGCACAGCCTTTTGAATGCTATCACAATAATCTTATAAAATTACATAAAAGGGAAATCTGTCAGAGAACAACACCAGTGCATGTTACTTTTTTAAAAAAGGGAAGTGACAATGGCCAGACTTCCTACTTGATAAAATATAATTATCCAGACCATTCAATAGTCTTTAAAACATCAATATCAGTGTAGAAAGGAAATATCTGTGGGCTTCTCTTATCTGCTGTTGTGCATCTTGAAAAGATTCTCTGTGTGAACTACATGCTCTAACTTAAATATTTCCTAGTGAAAATAAAAGGCTTGTGATATTCTGCACTATTGCATGTAGGGAGCTCCGTGTGTAGATTAATAACAATAATGATACAAATGGGCAAAAATTAAAATGTTTCATTGGATTTTAATATTACATATATTTTCCAAGGAAAACATTTGAATCAAATTCAATCAAGTTACAGCTCCTCTAGAACTGGGTCAGTGACAGCTGTAACAGCAACTGCAAAGCAACTTGAGAAAATTGTTTTCTTTTCCAAATATTTATAGGTAATGGATGAGGTCCATAGTCTACCATACCAAAAATGTTGATAAGGATATACCAGGCTTTAGAAATGAGTGGAAAACCCATCTTTGAAAAAATTGAATCCAACATGTTGCTTTATGGCATGTGGGCTTCTAGTCTAAGAGTGTTCTAGGGCAGCTCGAATTGACACGTGCTGTGGGGAGTATAACAAAGGCCATTTTAATTAATTGTGATACAGTGATAGAGACGGCTTTTGGTGGGAGGGGGACCAAGGGGTGAAGGGGGGACACAACATAAAAGCCCTGCTGGTCAAAGCTAGGGAGGAGAAGGTTGTCTTCTGAACATCTCTGCACATGAACAAAGGATGTAGTATGAGAAATCTTGTAACCAGTTGTGGCTGAAGGCCTCCCTGGAGACTTCACAACCACCATTGAAAAGGGAAAACATTCAGAAGCTCTTGTGCCCCTGTGATGAGGCTGGACAACATGGTGAGAGTGCCAATTGGGCTGTCACAAGCAAATATTGTTTATTAGGCCTTCTGGTTTGCATGGGTACATTGCTCTGGTCCTGGATTTGTTCAGCTGCTGAACACTGCTTGCAGCCACTTGAACTGAGGCGTTAAAGTGACGGTATAAATGTATGTGCAGAATACAAGAACACTTCTATATACTGCAGAGATCGATGAATTATTCGTTATGAATTATTCATAATATATAATTTGACATTTTTTCCTGAATAAATTTTCTTTTTTATTTATTTAATTATTCAGCAATATGATCAAATAGATGCTGAACTTTTTATTAGCAACCATTAGAATTCATTCATAGGTTCTTGGTTTCTTTTTTCATTGTTCTTCTTAACATATTCACTGCCAGCTGATTAATCCATCCAGTTCTGGAATTCTTGAATATCTTAAGCTGCTGAATACAGCAGACTAATGATATCCAGCACTGTTATGGAAATCTTTAGAGTGAAAAACACTGATTTTTTTAGGAGTTTTTTTTTATTTGCAGACAATGTTCACTGTTGTACAGGACTAAATAGATTCAGAGAGATTCATTTGTAATAATAGGTTCCTAGACCTTACAGTAATCACTATGCTTTAGCAGTTTTGGTATTGTCGTTGAGACAACTACTAAATGCTGTGTTACAATAGCTTCCAAAGTACTTGTTGCCATTCACATTTGTTACATGAAATTAAACTGGCTCTAACTTTCTGGTAAATCCATGATGAGTTAATTTAGCTCAGTAAAGATGTATGACTATATGAGCTAAATAAGATAGAAATTAATTCAGAATCAGAACTCGTGTCTTCCACGACACTCAAGTGTGAACAAGTGAGTGAGCAAGAACGGATTCAGAATCGCTGTGTAGGCTCTCTTTCTGATGACAAGAATAACTACTACCTCTAATACACATAGGCTTGCAATGAGCTATGCAATGGATGGAGACAGGAAATTGCATATAAAATTCTACCCAAGTAATATATGTCTTTCTATCAGCACTCTGTTTAATATATACCTAAGGAGAAAACTGCTGCTGAAATACCAAAAATGTTGAGACTTATCAGCACAAAACCAAAAAGGTTAAAAATGTCACAATAGGGAGCTCCAGTCAATGAACTTCAGATCTTGTGGCAGCATTAGACATTTACTAAAAGCACTGGCCACACTTGAACTCCCCTGGATGCTGTGGGCTAATTCCCATCCTTGCAAGCTGAGTGGTTGGGTGAATATAATAAGACTGGAAAAAAAATACAAACTTTCCTTAAACTTTCCTTGCTCAGTTTCCATGGAAATGAAAGTGGAAAGACTGCTGGCAGTCAGTAGCTGAGTGTGAGAACTCTCACTTGCAGATGTCAGTTCCTGACTCCACTGAAAACTGCAAGTGTTGATTTAAAAAATCAACTGCAAATGATGTCTTCAAAACTCTGCAACTCTTTAAAAAAAAAAAGTTTAAGTTGATAAATTAGAATGGGAGATTTAAAAATGTAAAATCACTACATTTCCATCCACCTGGCTGCAGAGACATGTTCCTTTTATAAGCAACAGGAGTAGTGACTACATTTTCAGTCTGGAAATGACTGGATTTCTCCTTGGTCAAAAGTTTTAGTTGATTACTTTGCAGAATATGCTGAAAGGCTTACCTGTTTGAAGAGGGCACAGGGTTGCTTGCTTATCTGATAAAATACATGTGGATTCTGTTTAGATTTGGATTGCCAAGATTTACATAAATTTGAACACAAGAGGAAAATTAAGTGACTTAATTTTAAGTCAATAAATTACTATTGTGCATATAATATCTTTCAAATGAAGATTACTGATATGTTTGTAAAAAAGACTAAGAAACTTTTGCTCTGTTTTACTGGAATCACACAATTTGAACCCAAGTTTCTGGTCTTTAAAGTAAACTCATTATTATAATAACGATTTCTTCCTTCTTCATATTACAAACAAAACAGTGGAAAAACTTGTACTGGTTATATCCAGTGCACATTCTCTATATCCTACTACAACTCTCATCAATGCATTTATTCCACTGTGTATTTTATTAGGCAATTTACTGTTCTTAAACACTTAAGAAAGGAGTAATACATATAAGGCATTTTTCCTAAGATTACTGTCTTGAAGATAGGTATATTTAATGGTATATAGTGATTATCATAGTAATGAATAATTTTCTCAGGACTGACTATCTGCTAGTCGCCTAATTCAGGAGCAAACAACGTCATTAAGAGTTGAGGCAAATATGCAGCCTGTCTGGCTTATTCAATACACTGAAGCCTTGAGACCTCTTTTTCCTTTTCCCCCTACTCATTAGTTCAATGTACATGGCTGCTGCAGCAGGCAGAGTATTTTATCTTCTCATCTCATTAATCACTTGTGGTTTACTGAGGAAATTCTATTAATACTTGGTCAGGAGATAGAGACAGTATGATCTATAACAGCACCAGCATCACAAGCTGTGGCACTAATGGTCTGTAATGTAACCAAGATTTAGGTAACTCAATATAGTGTGAAGCACCTGTAAGGCAATCAGTATCCATTAAGCAGTGAACAAGATTACTGCTTAAACCATGTGAACATAAGAGAACAGAAGACAGTGCTATGATAAATTTTCTGTTTGGGTGATAAATATGATTGTAGATTTTGACTTTGATGTTTCTTGTAAGCTTATGTGCTCAGAAGTACTAGAAATGAGAATAAAACCACTGCAGCAGGAGAGAGGAAATCTTCTAAGACATTCTTAGATTCACTGAACAGGAATGATTTGAAGACACACAGGACAGCACATTATTTTTGCTGGGTTTTTTTTGTTTGTTTCTTTTTTTGGTTTTTTTTACATAAGAGCAGTGAAACATGCATTAAAAACGTATTTTGCCAGTTCTGAGTGTACAGTGAAAGGGATGAAGCTTCGAAGTGATCTGTCTAGTCAGGAGTGGTAGTTTCAGTCAGGTACCTAGCCTGTGCTCAAAAAACAGTTTTCAAGAACAGGTCAGAGTTCTCTTTCATCTCTTGTTCATGATACACTACTTCATTAATTGCCAGGAGCTCTCTACTCACCTTTGCTATAGGCATATGCTCGTTCTTGTCCTTCCCATTTGTTATGATTTCTAGTCCATCCCCTCAAAGCAGAAGAGCGCAGTCTTGTCCATGATGCATGTGCTACCATGAATCAAAGTATTAGTTCCTGCTACGATTCACAGAGACAATGGCAGCTAGCAGTAGTGGGCCACATGGTCTTTTCCAACTGTCTGCTCTCAGTGGATAGATGAACTATATCTTTGTCTACTGTAAGAACAGTCACTGTAAGAGATTTTGTCCTTTGTTTTCTCTCCTGAGGCTTATTCATACTTTTGAAACAAAGGATTTCCAACTAAGATTCCTTTTTTTTTTTTCCTTTCACCAGAATGTCTTCAAAGTTGTTTGTAGTTCTTTCTCATTGCCTTTGTGGCCTTCCTCTGGACTTGCTGTAACAAATCCATGTCCTTCCTGTGGTGAGGACTTCAGAACTGAATGGAATACCTCAGGTGAGGTCTCATGAGAGCCAAGTAGAAGGGCAGAATTTCCTCCGTCAACTTGCTGAACTCTTCCTGCTTTCTCCAAATCAATTCCATGTAATACTTCAGACAATTAAAATTTATCTAACTTTTGGAAGAAACCTAGCTCCATTTTATTAAGGAATGAATTTAAAAGACCACTTTATAGACTACCCATGTCCTATATCTGCAGATCATCTTCAGTTAAGCACTCTATAACAAGCCTTCCACTGCAGTGCATGTTAATGATCAAATGTCCCGTTAGGAACTTCTTTAGGCAGGCAAGATCAAAAATATAACTACTGAGCCAATGTACTCAACCAGAGTTCGTACTAACCTTCCCCCAGGAAATGAAGAACTTTCCTTGTCATTTGCATACAGCTGCAAGTGTCACATGATTCAGCTGGAATTGAAATTTTCTTTACCAGCTCTTCACAACATTTGAATTACTAATTCCAAATTAAAAATGACAACAGTCAGTAAGACCACCCTACTAACTGTAGGAATGTAATAAAAAATGAGAAAGAAACAAGAAATGTCCCAAGTTTTCCAGTGAATATTCCATGTGACACTGTATGAGATAGACCACTAATCACTCTTGATTCTGTGATAAATTTGAATGCTAATCCTTTCTGAATAGGGATTAAGCTTTGGTGTGTAGAAGAGGGATTCATTAGAATTCATCTCATCAAGACACAGCTTGAACAGTGTTGCACAGCCCTTTGCACCTCAGACCTTTCTGTGCTGACAACCAATTGCAAACTAGCAGAATTACCAGTGAGTGGCTAAAATCAACAAACCTTGACCTATGAAAGCCTGTATTTTCTCAGTCAGAAAACTGATTATTTGGTATGTTGTCATCTGGAGAGGACTATTTTTAGGCAAAACACTTTCTGGGTTTTTAATAGGCAAACCATCACATAATCCTGCAATGATGACAATAAGTAAGGGGAAAGCAGCAATGATCATGTTGGCAGAGTATGAGCATGAGCGTTGTGGGGCCCCATCTTTTGATTTGTGTATCACTGGTCACAGACTCATGACACTTAAAGTACTTCATTGATTCAGCACATATCTGAAAAGCTTCACTGGGATGCCCTTTCTCAGGAAACATACACACTCTGGAATAATTTTGATCTCCTCCAAATGATAGTCATGTAAAGGCATAAAATGACGCATAATGCAAAATATCATGTGTGCTTAAAAGCAGTTTTTGTTTCTTTAGCTACTGGGTAGAATTAATGAGTGTTTTGACCATCAAATTAGAAAGGCAAAACCTCCAAACTTTTAGGAATACTTCTCTGTTTCCACTAAATTGACATGTCATTGATGAACACAAGAGCTTGCTGATCACATAAACTGAAGATGCGGAATAGTCCATGATGTATCCTGCTGTTGCAGGGTGAAATGTCCATAGACACTCTGAAATAAAGTGCTTTGTTTACAGCAAATTGTGCGTGGCTTTGCAGAAATATAGTTCTGCATCTTCTGCAAGTGGGGGTACAGCCATGCTCAAGGATGACACACTCTCACAAGTTACTTCACTTCTGACCATGTCTGACAGTATCCCAGCAACACAGTACATGGAGAACCATGGACTTTTCATGCAGCACAAAGATAACCTTGAGACAGCTTATTAATCACAAGTTTTAACTTTGTAAGGAGCACTTCATAGTCCCAGTCTTCTTTATTATGAGCAGCAGAAGTTTTAGCTAATTATTTGGAAATGTGTGCAAAAAGCCACTGAAAGTTTCAGATGCAGAAATCTAATACTCTGTGACACCAGCTGTTGTTGTCCATTTTTGTGGGGACTGCAAGTTTCAAAATCAATGCACTGATATCACTGATCCTACAGCAGAGTTGTTTCATCTGGAACATCAGATATTGACCCATTTGGGTTTTTTGTGCTTACCTTTTACATCTGCAAGAGAACTTCAGCCTGAAAGCAGTTTTTGAAAGAGAGAAAACCTGGTGTATAATATGCATACCTCTGTGGGTAAAAAAAAAAAAAAAAGGAAAATTTCCATCAACATCACTGGAAAGTTGATTACAAATGCTGATACTGAGCACAGTGATGGGATTGATGACAAAATAAATGGTACTCCTAGATAGTAACTCTCACAATTTTAATCACATAGATTACTGTGAATACCTCAAGCCTTTGCACATAGTGCACTGATATAAACTAACGTACCTCTATTAACTACTCTGTTAACAATGGTGCAATGTTGATGTGAGCAGCATGAAGTTATTTGGCTGAATAAGTACCACATTGTTATCGCACTCCACTAATAACCCAGACAGGGATCTTATGGCCAAAGTTGTTCACAGAGACAATTAACCGTATGTATGATTGAGAGCAATATGCATGTTCTTAATGCAGAATATTTGAAGAAAGTAACCAAATCTGAAAACCATAGCTATTCAGCACACATACAAAACCAGTATCATACAACTTTCAGATTTCTTATTAAAGGTAAGAGAAATTAACTGTAAACCTTGTCAACAACTAATGAAGCTTGGAACTAATGATAAGAATTATTCAGTACAAGGTTTGAAATAAGAAAAAAAAAACTCTCAAAAAAATTTAATATTAGATAGAATCCCACATCACTGAAAGGAAGTATTCATTTACCACTAATGTCTAATTTAGGATTAGTACCAAAGACATATTTGTACTACGTCGATGAAGATATTAATACCAAAGATAATTTTCTATATTTAGCTAAACATTTAGGTGAATGTAGCAGTTTGGATTTTTCATTCAATTATTATTTATTTTTCCCCTTCCTCTAGTGGCTATTTTCATCTTCTATTCTTCCATCTTCTGACTTGTGCTAGGAAGGCACATTCTCTTTGGGACTGGTTAGGCAGAATGTTGCAAGATGAAAAGTAGAGAAATGTCAAAAATTTGACAAAAATTATGGACAAAAGTTTGTGTGTGGAAACCTGGGCTTCTTGCATCCTGAGAGATCTGTGGGTTGTTGAGCATGGACAAATGTTCCAGACTCAGCGTCCTTGCAAGACAGCCTGTTTCAACTAATACTATCCATTTATCTATTATAAATATCTATTATATCTATTATATTATACATATAATCCTATTAAGACTGATCATGCCACTGTAATTCTGGTACTTCTTAACTTCTCTTTGCTTTCCTTTACAGCTGTAGTTTTCCTGCATGCAGTTGCGTTGTAATTCATAAATACGGTTAATGAGTTGAAGGCTGGCATCCTTTCCTTAGCAGTTGTAAAAAGAGCTCTCTGCCTGTCTTTCTATTTGCCACCTAACATTATTCTTCGTACTAAGCCATTATGGTACTTAAGTAGTAAAACCCGTCTCTGCATAGCTAGAGTTTGCTTTTACTTTTGATATCTACACCATTCAGTGTAATTTCTGCGGTACTGCTAGAGAACTATAAGGGAACAATTTATTTTTAGAGATTACTGAGTTTGTCTCAAAGAAATACTGGAAAACTCCTCTGAAGACTGGTGGCTGGAAAGTATTTGCACACTGTGGTACTATTTAGTGTGCAAGAATTTCCCAAACCTATAGACCCCCTATTTCATTAGCTTCATTGAAGTTTTGACACATTTCTATTTAAGATTCTTCTGCAGCTTAGTAAGACAATAAAGGAAAGAAGATTCTTGCTATGTGTATGCCTTGTATTTGCCACTCTAGGGCTGTCTAACACAGAATCATAGAATCACAGAATGGTTAAGTGACCCTAAAGATCATATAATTCCACCTCCCCTGCCATGGGCAGGAACACCTCCCACTAGACCAGGCTTTTCAAGGCCCCATCCAACCAGGCCTTGAACACATCCAGGGATGGGGCATCCACAACTTCCCTGGGTAAACTGTTCACACGTCTCACCACACTCCTGGTGAATAATTACTTCCTACTGTCTAATCTAAATCCTCACCCTTCCAATTTAAAGCTATTCCCCCTCAACCTATCACTACATACCCTTGTAAACAGCCCATCCCCAGCTTTCTTGCAGGCCCCCTTTGGGTACTGGAAGGCTGCTATAAGGTCTTCCTGCAGCCGTCTGTTCTCCATGCTGAACAACCCCAACTCTTTCAGCCTGTGGTCATAGCACAAGTGTTCCAGCTCTCTGATCATCTTTGGCACAGGTCCAGGGAGGTTATTCTCCCTCTGTACTCAGCACTGGTGAGACTGCTCCTTGAATACTGCAGTTCTGGGCCCCTCACCATAAGAAGGATGTTAAGGCTCTGGAACAAGTCCAGAGAAGAGCAACAAGGCTGGTGAAGGGGCTGGTGAAGCCCTTATGAGGAGCGGTTGAGAGAACTGGGGTTGTTTAGCCTGGAGAAGAGGAGGCTGAGAGGAGACCTCATTGCTCTCTACAACTACCTGAAGGGAGGTTGTGGAGAGGAGGGAACTGACCTCTTCTCCCAAGTGACAGGGCACAGGACGAGGGGGAATGACCTCAAGCTTCGCCAGGGGAGATTTAAGCTAGAGATTAGGAGGAAGTTTTTTACAGAAAGGATCATTAGGCATTGGAATATGCTGCCCAGGGAGGTGGTTGATTCACCTTCCCTGGAGGCATTTAAGGCACGAGTAGACAAGGTCCTGAGGGACATGGTTTAGTGTTTGATAGGAATGGTTCGACTCAATGATCCGATGGGTCTCTTCCAACCCGGTGATTCTGTGATTTTGTGATTCTGTGACACCCTCCTCTAGACCTGTTCCAACAGTACCATATCTTTCTTTGTTTAGGTATTCCAGAACTGGACACAATACTCCAGGTGGTGCCTCACTGATCTTCATCTGTACTGGTGCAAGATCAGGAGAAAAATGCAGGGACCAATATGGTCAGCAGATGAATCATTTATTATAGAGAATCAGAAGCTTTTATAGAAAAGGCAATAGTACATGCGACCAGTACGTAAACCTTTTCTTTAGTATTGGTTAATATCATGTGTCCATGCGAATGCACTAATTGTCTGACTGGTTAGTATCTTCAACAAGAGTAATTGCTCGTTAGTACAGTTTCGCACAAACACCACGTATACACAGGTGCAGAGTTTCTCTTATCACAACAGGGAAGTATCCAGGCTGGTACTCCCTTAATTTTCTCAGGGGCCATGCTTCTCAGTTGTCCTTGGTCTGCTACTCCTTAGTGCATCAGCTTGCAGGCTGGATTGTTCACATGGCCATTTTCCAAGAAGAAGTCCTTCAGTATTCCAACACATCTGGACACTGAGGTCTTCAACACTACTCTCTGAATGCGACCATCCAACCAATTCCTTATCCACCAAACAGTCCACCCACAAAATCCGTATCTCCAATTTAAAGAGAAGTTTGTAGGTGGGGTGAGGGCAGGAAGGGGTTGAGGGAAAACACTTTGTCAAAGGCTTTGCAGAAGTCCAGATAGATTGTATCCATTGATTTTCCTGCGTCCACTAATATAGCTGGTCCATCACAGAAAGCCACTGAGTTGATCAGGCAGGACTTGTCCTTGGTGAGGCCATGCTAGCTGTTTCAATTTACCTCCCTGTCCTCCATGTGCTTTAGAGTAGCTTCTAGGAGGATCTGTTCCATGATCTTGCCAGAGCTGGGTAAGCCCAGTCACCCTTGAGGGAACCCAGTGGGTGGTCTAGACTCCTAGAAGCCCAGGCTCATACGTGGTAGTGGGCAGTCCCTGAAGTGACCGTCAGAGATTTAAATGGTCTTCAGGGAGCACGGCAAACAGGAGTGCTGCAAACAGGGGTAGGTTCGCCAGAGGGGTGGGCTTGAAGAGTTTGTGAGAACAGTTCATGAAGGCAGGGTGTGCAGGGAGGGCACAGTCTCCATGCTGAAGAGGTAAGCTTGGTCAACAAAAGGGAGTCCAGCCATGGTGTCTACCCAGCAAGTGGCTGCATCATCTGTGCCTGCCAGAAGGGATGTGTCAGTCCAGACTGGGTTCCTGAGAAAGCACACAGCTGTCCAGGTCTTAGTCTGCATGGAGTGTCACCAGCTTGCGTTGGAAAAAGAAGGCAGCTATGGCAATGGCTGCATAAGGTCAGAGCAGGTGAACTACGTCTTCAGGCTGGTGTCAGACCCGAAAGAGGAAGCAGAGAGGGTGAGGAGCTCGAGATAGGCTGGTGGAATCACACCTGGAGCTCCAGGCCACAAGAAAAGACTCAGCCACAGGTAAGACCCTGAGATCAAAGGGATTTGGTATCTTCCCCCTGTAATGTTGTAGGTAAAGGTTCAAAAGAAGGTAGTGACTGGAAGCATGTGCACCGACAGGGCAGAAAACCAACTCCCTCCTTGCCCACACCACCTCAAGTGTCACACCTCAAGTGTCACTGCACAACAGATTTGAGGTTTTCAATGTGGAGGACAGACTGGAGGAAAACAAAGAGGTGGATGTACCCACATCAGAGCAGGGTCAGAGATCAAAACGGTGTACATACTGTATTGCCACAACTGCCACAGTGACTTATAGGAGAGTCATAGCTGTAGGAGACTTGCTGTTGAAGGGGACAGAGGGTCAGATATGTCAAGCAGACTCCACTAGCAGGGAAGTCTGCTGCCTCTCAGGAGACCAGGTAAGGGATGTGGCCAGAAAACTTCCCAACCAGATGAGTTCTACTATTTCCTGTTACTGTTGCTCCATGCAGGGGGGAAAGAAGCAGCAGTACAAAGCCCAAAGGGGATTGAAAGAGATTTTAGGGACTTGGGACAGATACTGAGGGGATCTGGGACCCAGGTGATTTTTCTTTCCCTCCTTCCAGTTATGGGTAGTGACATAGAACAGCTCAGATGGATCCAGTCAATTAATACATGGCCCCGTGGCTGGAGTCACCACAATAACTTTGGGGTTTTTTTGATAATGGGATGGCCTACATGGCACCAGGATTACAGGTATTGGATAGGAGCCACTTTATTCAGGGGGGTTAGGGGGTTCTCTGCTCAGGAGCTTGCAGGGCTTGTAGACAGGGCTTTAAACTAGATGTGAAGGGGGAGGAGGATAACATCAACCTAGCCTGTAACAAGCAGTGGGAGGGCAGGTGTCAGGGGTCAGGTGTTAGGGAGGACACTTCTCTAAAAGATATTGTAGGTCATAAAGGGTCCACGGGGAAGGTGATGCAACTAGCAGCCCAGCTGAAGTGCCTTTACACTAATGCATGAAGCTTGGGTAACAAGCAGGAGGAGCTGGGAGCTACCAAGCTACTAGAAAGCCATAATCTAGTTGCCATCACTGAAACTTGGTGGGATGAATCCCATGACTGGAGTGTGGCTATCAATGGCTATAGTCTGCTCAGAAGGACAGACTAGGTAGGAGGGGTAGAAGAGTTGCCCTCTATCTCAGAAAAGGGATAGAATGTGAAAAGCTATTGAACAGATTGAAAGCTTGTGGGTGAGAATTAAAGACAGAGGAACAAATCAGAACCTTGTGGTTAGTGTGTACTGCAGGCTACTTGATCAAGAAGAACCAACCAAACTTCCACCAGCTACATAAGTCTTCACATTTGCCAGCTCTCATCCTACTCAGTGACTTTATCCACCCCAACATATGCTGGAAAGGCATCACAGCAAGCTGTAGGCAATCCAGGAAGCTCCTGTAGTGCATTGAGGATAACTTCTTTGTCCGGCTGATAGAGACCCCCACCCAAGGAGACGCAATAGTGGACCTGATGGTCACTAGTACAATAGAACTCATCAGTAATATTAGAATCGGAGGCAGCCTGAGCTGCAGTGATCATGCACTGGTGGAGCTCATGGTCTAGAAGGATATGGGGCAGGTGAGGAGTATAGTCAGGACATTAAATTTCAGGAAAGCAGATTTCTAGCTCTTCAAGGAGTTACTTGGAAGGGTCTCCTGGGACATGGTCCTCAGGGAAAAGGGAGCTGAATATTGCTGGCAAACATTTAAGGATGGTTTTTATAAAGCCCAAGAGAGTTCAGTCCCCATACACAGAAAATCAGGCAGGAAAGGGAAGAGATCAGCACAGCTGAGTCAAGATCTGCTGGTTAAACTACAGAAGAGGGAACTTCACAGGCAGTGCAAGCAAGGACAGGTAGCCTGGGACATGTATAGAGATGCTGCCCAGTTGTGTAGGGTTGGGGTCAGGAAGGCCAAGGTGCAGCTGGAGCTGAACTCGGCAAAAGAAGTGAAGACTAACAAGAAGGACTTCTACAGGTGTGTTACTCAGAAGGGGAAGGTTAAAGAGAATGTACCCCCACTGATGGTTGGGAATAGTGACCTGAGGTACTTAACAATTTTTTGCCTCAGTCTTCACTGATAACGCTTTCCTCACCCCTCCTGGGTCATGGGACAGCAAGATGGTGACCAGAGTTTAACCCTCACAAAGTAGAGGAGGACCAGGTTCTGACTATATTTATCTACAATGTTTTCATTTATTGTTTTTAACAGGCAAATTTCTCAGTGAGTATGAAATAACTGAAAGAAGAGTTGGTCTCACAATTTCTATCACCTCACAACCATACAATATTGTAACCAGATGTTCACTGGTAAGAGGGTGGTTAAACATATTTTACTTTTCCAGGTGTAAACTACCCAAGGAACATCACAAAACCTTGACAACATATAATAATATGGAATTCCTTTTGCTTGATAACGATTAAAGGCATTGATATCATGTCTCCAACAAGTCAAACAAATACCTTCATTTTACTAGTTATAATTTTCTACTTGACAAGCTCTTCAAACTGGAGAAACCAGCAGCCTGATATAGCAGGATCTAGCCTGATTCTCCCTCTTATTTGGAAATCCTTGTCACTCTTATAATGAAAATACAGAATTTCAAGTGCCAGAGAAGAACTTATGGAAAATGATTTAAAGTGCATTCATTACTTAGATTAAAAGGGAGATATAAGATTCTGTAAGAAGATTAATACTTTCCTCATTAACTTGCAGATTTTGAGTCCAAAGGCCACAAACATTGTCTCACTCAGGATACAAACAGGTAAGTTTAAGAGAAATGTATCTCCAAATCCTCCATGCTACCTTTTTAACTTCCCTAGAGCCAGTACACATTTGTTACAAGACTAAAGTGAACACACGTAGGACAAACAACTTCATATTCATATACATATACATTTAATAAATGCTTCTGTAAAAAGCAGACCCTCCTCCATCAGTCTGAATTAAACAAACACATGGAATGCATGGGGTTAATAAAATTATATTTTTGGCTGGGTTTGGATGGGGAACAATGATAAATTCTTAACAAATTAATTCTGGAACACAGATAACCAGTTCCAAATTTAACATCTCAGTTAAGTTGCACTGTGTATGTTTGGAGTTTGTAAAAACAGATTATGAGATCTGATTAACTTTAGCCTAGCTGCAGTATAACATATTGTTAGATATGAGATTCAAAATAGAAATACCCTTAGAACTCTTGGCTTTATTTCAGATTATATTTTTCCTTTGTCCCCAATTTTTAATTCCTAATTCTATCAAAAATCTGGTAACTTCTAGTGAAAGATCAATGTGACTGGAAAGCAAGTTGATATGATATGATATATGATATGATATGATATAACGTAACGTAACGTAACATAACATAACATAACATAACATAATCTTACCAATCATTTTAAAATGAGGTGGGGGTATATTTTTCTTTAAAATTTATTCAGTTACAAGCACTTCTAGATACCGAAGTTGTCCACAAAAGTGTTTGTCATCAATTACTGACCATGCTTCTGACATCCTGTTGTGTTAGAGTTATGACATGTTGCTAATTTTGCTGTCATCAATCTAGCAAGATCTTGCAGTTGCAAGTCGACCATAGCATCAAGCAGGTACAATGCTCTGCTAACATTACTTTTTTTGTCAAGGTGGTTGAATACTCTTAGAATGCACAGGAAACATACAATCTGATGCAGTTAGTAAACTCTGATTCTTATGTTCTCACCTTTGAAGAAAGATTTAACACATAATTAATTACAGAATTATGCAACCATTGAAAAAGGCAGAAAAGTAACAACAGCAGAAAAATTTAGTGGAAAGAGGATGGAAAATAAACAAGATGAGGGAAAGATATTTCTGACTGAGATGTGATAAATTAACCAAACTGTGCTAAATACATCCAGACAGTTCTTTGTTCAAGATATGTCTAATAATCTGGCTGTTTTTCAATAGAATCATAGAATCTCTAGGTTGGAAAAGACCTTTGGGATCACCAAGTCAAACCATACCTGTCCATGAATAAATCATATCCCTAAGCACCTCATCTATACATCATTTAAATACTTTCAGGGATGGTGACTTAATCACTGGGTTGGGTAGGCCGTGCTAGTACTTAATAATGCTTTCAGTGAAGATTTTTTTCCTAATGTTCAAACCAAACCTCTCCTGGTGCAGCCTGAGGGTATACCCTCTTGTTCTATCACCTAACACCTGGGTGAAGAGACCAACGCCCACCTTTCTACCACCTCCTTTCAGATAGCTGGAGACATTATCATAAAATCGTAGAATCACCAGGTTGGAAAAGACCCATTGGATCATTGAGTCCAACCATTCTTGTCAAATACTAAACCATGCCCCTCAGCACCTCTTCCACCTGTCCCTTAAACATCTCCAGGGAATGTGAGGTGACTCAACCACCTACCTGGGCAGACTCTTCCAGTGCCCAATGAACCTTTCCATTAAATTTTTTTTCTGATGTCCAGCCTGAACCTACCCTGGCGGAGCTTGAGGACATTCCCTCTTGACCTGTCCCCTGTCACTTGGGAGAAGAAGCCAGCACTCTCCTCTCTAAAACCTCCTTTCAGGTAGTTGTAGAGAGCAATAAGGTCTCACCTCAGCCTCCCTTTCTCTAGGCTAAACAACCCCAGCTCTCTCAGCCATTCCTCCTAAGACTTGTTCTCCAGCCCCTTCACCAGCTTTGTTGCTCTTCTCTGGATGCACTCCAGAGCCTCAACATCCTTCTTATGGTGAGGGACCCAGAACTGGGTGAGGTGCGGTCTCACCAGCACAGAGTACAGAGAGACTAACCTCCCTCAACCTGCTGGTCATGCCATTTCTGATACAAGCCAAGATGCCATGGGCCTTCTTGGCCACCTGGGAACACTACTGGCTCATGTTCAGTTGGCTGTCCATCAGGCCCCCCCAAGTCCTTCTACTCTGGTCAGCTTTCCAGCTAGACTTCTCCTAGTCTGTAGCAATGCATAGGGTTGTTGTGCCCCAAGTGTAGGACCCAGCATTTGGCCTTGTTAAACCTCATGCCATTGGTCTCAGCCCAGTGATCCAGCCTGTTCAGATCCCTTTGTAGACCCTCCCTATGCTCCAGCAGATCCACACTTCCACACAGCTTAGTGTTGCCTGCAAACTTGCTAAGGATGCACTCGGTGCCTTCATCCAGGTCATTGATGAAGACACTGAGCAGGGCTGGACCCAGCAATGAGCCCTGGGCAACACCACTTGTAACTGGATCTCTGATGAAGATTTAGTTCAAATTACTTATAACAGGTATTGAGCACAAAATGCTTCCTTTTTGTTGACATTATTCCTTCCAAAATTTTTGAAAAAGGAATCCTGTTTTAAGAATCTAGACTGTTCCATCCCAGGTAAAAGTATCTTCACTCATATTAACTGGTATTACAGGACAGGTCTTCTTGGCTGGGTGAAAGCAATTACCACTTCATTCCCTTTTTTCTTGAGTCGTCTCCCCTTTGGAGAGTCTGTGGGAACACTGGAAGTGAGTGCTGGTTGTAATCCTATGTTACTACATTTAAATGATCTGTCCTGTGGAACACCTATTGTTAGTTAAGGATAGGATGGTAATTCCCATTGTAGATGTAAAAAATGAGTTCAAAGAAAGACTAAGGCCATTTCTGAGTGTGATTGTCTCTTCCCACTGAATTCAGTATGAGGATTTTGTTTAAATAGGAGGCTGTAGGTAAGTGACCTGGCCAAGGTGATATATAATATCTGCCCTGATATTAGGGCAGAGTATCTCCACAGCCTGTAAATTAAAATTTTCTGAATATTGAGCTGTGTTTTCTCCCTGTATAACAGTTAGATAAGTGTTCTTGTGGGATATGGAAAAATAGTTACAAACACACATACAATCTTCTATAAAAAGGCAATTTATTAGTAAAATTTAGTCAAAAATTAATTATTTACTTGCAAACAGCCATACAGTTCATAAATCACAACTGTCAGTGATAATAACGAAGCAGCCTTCATGGCCCTTTATTGTAGCATGGTTAGGCACAAGGCTCAGCAGGCGTCATTGTGACGACAACATAGGTCATGGTTTGTTGTCACACCTTGCCAGAAGTTTCAAGGTTATTTATGCAGATTTGCATCATGACACATAGGGCCAGTACATGCTAAGAGGCAGGCTCAACTCCTCCCTTAAATTATATAATTACTGCTCATTATTGCTCACACGCACACACCAGCTGAGCATCTTTCCTCTTTCTAGGGGTGTTACTTCATCTTCCTTTGTCTTCCTCACTTGTCCTTTGGCTCCCCTCTAATTGAAGGTCACTTAGAACTGCAAGTTTCACAACTCAGAAGGGAAACACAGTCAAGTAAACACTTGGTACAGTTCCTTACTTTTTTTACTTACAGTCTTTCTCTTGCGATGTATTAATTGCTGGTCAGAAGTTTGCTTAAACTTGCAAAAATTCACTGCTTCCTCAGGCATTTGCTTAAACTTACAATACAATACACCACTTTACCTCTACAGATCAAGTAATTTTTCATCTCCAATACACCTTTTCATCCTAGTTGATGAGATAAAAAAGGGATAACCGCAGATTTGACTTCTCTGAAACCTTTTGAGTTTTCCAATCAGGAAACTACAGAGAAACTGTAGGGTTTCCAAAAAATCCCATTCTTTTCTTTTCTCTGCATATGAAGCAATGTATCTGAAATCCATTAGATTACTATCATCAGTGAAATCTGACTGCTATTTTAAAAGAATAAAACATTTGTGACAAAACAAAAACCTTCCAATGTAAACAAATGATAGTGTACAAAATACTAGTTATATTAATTTTAAGAGCAAAAAGTAGGCAAAGTAGCAGGGATAGTCTCATGTTCACCTTTGTGCCCATGTTGCAAGCTCTGCTAAATTCAGACCACATATAAATGTGAGATGTCAGCTACTTTATGTGACACTTGTAATGACAACATATGGAGAATATTTAGGGAAATTGATGGAGATTATTTTAAAACGGAATTGATAGTGACAAGATGGTTCTGTTAAAATCAACAAGTGATTTACCCTCAAACTGAGCAATCTATGTAAAGGACTCATCTTTTCCTGTATGAAAGCACACCACTCAAATGAGATATAGGACTTTGACTGTCACAGAAGTCAGGTCCATCATGAGAATAAGATTAGTATCTATCTGCATCAATATGACATTCATTGCCACTCTATATATGTGCTTGTACAGAGCTTATGGTATGTGGCAATAGGATAAATAATGAGAGAGAAAACAAGTGGTCCATGTAGGTCACAAATGCCTTATGGTAAAACTACTGGCTTTTATGAAAAGTTTGGATGTATTTGTTCCTGCCATGCAAAAGGAGACAAAAAGTACCAGATTTTTCTATATCTATTTAGTTTTTGGGGAAGCAGAATATTTTGTGGCATCCATGTTGACATTTGCATCTTCCAGTCTACCTGGAAGCATGTAGGTTATTTTATATTGCATTTGGTCTCCTTTTGAATTGAAATATTTCTCTGCCTCTTTCATGTAATGTCTTAATAAGTTTCTGTCACACACTTCTTCATGTAGTTGAACACATTCAATCTCCCAAAAATGTAACACTTCATACTCATTATTAAAAATAATCTGGATGCCTTTGAAGAATTGTTCTGCTTTTGTGCAGAGTAAATGGAATTATTTTGAAAATTAGGACTCTAATAGCTTCTTTTTCTATGCATGTATACATGTGTATGTGCATGTACAGGTAGAAGAGAACTTAGTATTTATTTCATCAGGACATGTCACTGTTAGAGTTTGAAAGAGACTGGATAGACCCATTGTTTCATGGTTTAGACTTTGCCGATTCTTCTACCAAACTATAAAAGACATTTTATAGTATAAAATGCACAAATTGTAGCTAGAAATCCTACTGTTGACCATCCCAGCAATGGTCAGAAGACTAATTAGCTCTATTAAATTGTCTGGTCCAGAATGATATGAAAGTTCAAAGGGGATGGGCAAGTCAGGGAGGAGACCTTATACAGTATTTTCCTCTCCTATTTTCATATTTTCAATTTATGTGTATATTAAAAGATAAATCCTTGTAAAAGAATATGAAATATGTGCAGACTTAACTTCAGTACCTTTCTGTATTCAATAACCTCATTTTCTCATATAACCATCCAGCTGAGTTACAAAGATAGACAAGTAATTGACAAAATTTCCTGAAATGTCTGTGTGGCACTATAAAAACCTGGACACTTGAGATGGCTCTGACTATACTCACATAAGTACAAAACAAACATAGACGTGTTTGCATTGCTCTAATGTGGACAAACTGGCATTTCTTTAGGAATTTCAGAGCCAAACCTTACTTATACATAAGAGGTAAGTCATTTTCATAATTTGTTTAAAATATCTTTTCAAAAGTGTTTCCATTGTCAAAAACTGTGAAGTTTACACCTGATAGTAACATTCAGCATATTTCAATGGTGATTTAGATTATTAATTTGTCCCAGGCATTCATCACAGAACCATAGAAATACAGAATGGTAGAGACTCAAAGGGACCATTCTTCTGAATACATCCCAGGATACCATTGGCCTTATTGGCCAACAGAACACCAGACAAAGGATATCAAATGCAGGGAAAGTACTTGCATCAAAATACTAGGAGGCAGGTAAACAATTTATTGAAAACAGGAGCATTTCTAATACATTTTTTTAAAATGTGAAAAACACTCCCTCACATTATTCTGACAATTTGAATGGCAAGCAGGGAGGTGGTAGAATTTGTTGTGATTGGAGTGTACTACTGTTTCATAAAACCAAGTGGTAAACAGGAAGGGTAAGCACAGATAGATGATAGCTCAGTAGCTTATTTTTTACCCAGTACTCAATTTTATGGCTTGTATACAGTATGAACAACACAGGGAATTCACAACTCCTTTGTTCATTTGCTATTCAACACATTAGGTACCATCAGCCTTTTGATGCAGCCCAGTGTAACTGAAACACATATGTGCAGTAGATCCAGTTATGTGACAGTTGAAGGCAATACAACATACAACAACTGCCAGTGCTACTGAAAGAAGCTATGTGTCTCAGAAGCCTATTGTAACAAAAAGGGTGTGTTCCCCTAAGTTACATGTGTCCAAAGCACGTAGTCTGCTTTGGTGCTGTCATTGAGGTTGGGTACAAGAACTGTCATAACTGGAATACTACTCAAAAAAACCCCAACTGTGAGCAAAATGATGTTACTTTGTTGTTCTAGGGCTTAGCAATCCTCCCATGTGTCCTGTTTTACAGCTACAGATGTCTGGAAGATACAACACTGCTTAAAAAAAGTGAAAGTACAGTTGGACCTATATAGCACTTAGGTTTTCACTTAAGGACTGCCAAGCTTCTGATAAACATGACAGAAACCTCCGCAGAGGATGATTCATCATATCCCTAGAAGTTCAAATATTCTCTCATATAGTCTAGAAGAATGCAAACAGTGAAAGAGAATGGCTTTGTAAGAGGACATCACTGATTTATTTGAGGTCTTGCCCTCATTTTGAAAATTCTCTGCTGGTAAATAACTGGAAGATACAAATCCAACCACATGGCAACATAGCATAATCAGAGCTTTTGCTCAGATATGGGGTTCTTTAGAGAGAATTTCTGTGGTATTTTATTTGCATTGGGTAAATGCTGTAACTCAGCCTAGGAACTACTAGATTCGCTAATTAATAACATGAATAAAAAGTGCATTTTAAAAAAATCTTTGTGTGCAGCATTGGTACTGGCAACTATTTCAAAGCACTAGCCAATCGCTGTCTCGCTTCTCTACAGGAAGAAAAAAAGTACTAAGAATTTGTTTCTGTCAGTGTTTAAGAAGTCTCTATAAACTTTCTTTGCACTCCTACAATTTTTGAAACTTATCCAAGTCTTAAAAAAGTCATGTAGAGTAGTTGCTGACTCTGCCTGTTTTTTCAGTTGTACACCCTTGAGGTGTGTTAGTGAGGCTGTGAGGTTAGAAATGTTAGGTGTAGAGTTCATGAATATGAAACCCAGTAAATTTGCATGATTGTGGTGTACCAGTCATTAAAATTTACTTGTGCTTGAGCAGAAAGAATGTATCAGTGAATAAAACAATTATTAAACACTTAATCTCTAAAACAGAAGCTAAACTTAAAACTATATAAAGAGAGAGATTTTACTTCAAAATGCATTTCATTTTTGAGAATCTTTCAAGATCTTCTCTGAAGATCTACTGTCAACATTGTTGCAGCTTCAAAATTAATTTCTGCTGCCTATTGCACTGTTTTAAACTTTGCTTCTAAAATAAAAATGAGGGATTGTCCCCTCCTTTTTGTAGTTTCTCTTTTATATAAAGAAAGGCTTCACATTCCACAAGGTCGGCAACTATGACATGCAAAACATATCATGGCAGAGTTCTAGGGATAGCAGTGAAAAAGACTGGAAAAAGGCCAAAGAAAACAAAAACAGGTGTCATTTTTCTTCCATTTATTCCTGCATTTTTTCATGGTTTCTTGGGACCTTGACATTAAGAAAACTGAGTCACTGTTACTTTTCACTTGGGACAATTACACTCAGTTAAGGTAGAAACTGCATTTTGGTGCAATAGCAGTACAATCATATTCAACAATAGCTATGCTTTTGTATTTATAAAATCTTGGAGTAGCTTTTGAAAAACTTAGAATATATTTTTCAACTTAGCTTTATTAGAAAAGACTTGCAATGCTACCTTTTTATTTATTCAAGTCAAATTACTGATAAATATTTTAAACTACATTAGCCAGAATCAACATATTAGCAGTGCTATTAATTTTAAAGAATCAACATATTAATAAACCTATTTAAAATTTTAAAGGACATATATTTAAACTCTTATGGAAGGTTAAAAAATGTGCTACTGTCATCTGTGGGGATGGCATACTAATTTGCTTCTTCAGACAATTGATCTTATACCTTTCAATAATCACTGCAAGAACAAGTATGGGTTATGAATATGGGACAGCCATATTAGGCAACAAAACCTTATCATTTACCACACTTATGTCCTATACTACATAAAAATACAAAGTGGTCTTACTAAATGCACATGCAATTTTTTCCTTTGTCTCTACAAAATTTCAGGAAACACTAACTCTGAACTTGATTTAGACTTCACTTATTACTCGTGTAAATACATGATTATGAGACATAGGTATGGACAGCTGAACTGAATGAAAACCCAGAACTAAAACTTTTTTTTTTTCTCAAAGTTTTACTAAACTCTTTGCTTTGCTGATATCCATGTTTTATTTTCTTTTTCTGAAGATTAATCTCTGCACAATATGAATTCTCTTTGATAGCTGAGAGTTGTAAAGTTCAGCAAGGACTCTAAATTCTGAATTGCAGAATCACAGAATCATTTTTATTGGAAAAGGTTTTTAAGATAGATTAAGCCCAACCATAAGCCTAGCACTACCAAGTCCATCACTCAATCATGTCCCTACGTGCCACATCTACGAGTCCTTGAATAGCTCCAGGGACGGTGACTCAACTTATTCTTTGGGTAGCCTGTTCCAATGCTTGACTGCCCTTTCAGTGAAGAAATTATTCCTAATATCCAATCTAAACCTTTCCTGGTGCAAGTTGAAGCCGTTTCCTCTCATCCTCTCATTTGACATTTGGGAGCAGAGACCTATATCCACCTCCCTACACCCACCTTTCAGGTAGTTGTAGAGAGCAATAAGGTCTCCCTGCAATCTTCTCTTCTCCAGGATAAACAACTCCAGTTCCCTCAGATGCCTCTTATAAGATTGTGCTTCAGACTCTTCACCAGCTTTGTAGCACTTCTTTGGACATGCTCCAGCATCTCATTATCTTTCCTGGAAGGAGACCAAAACTGAACACTGTATTTGAGGTTCAGCTTCACCAGCACAAAGTACAGGGTGAAAATTACTATAAGGAAAATTGCTCTCATGATGTCTGCAAGTACTGGTTGGAAAAAAACCCTCTCAAAATAGTATTAAGAAACCTTCATCAGTTTCCAGTGCAATTTAAGTAGCAAATGGAGGCAGATCATTATACAGAGCAAGAAAATAAAGAACTTCATTGCTTACATTGATAAGATACAAATAATGAACAGTTGAACATCTGAAAGGCCAAAACAGAAAAATATTCTCTTCTCACAATATAAAATATCAACCAACAAATTTATCCGAAAATTTGTCCTATTTCTACTCATTGTAAGGCAGAGAAAATGTGATGCTCATTGTGAGAAAAGAACAATAGGTAAATCAGTTTAACAGTATTAATAACGTGGGGTTAAGACTAGATAGGTGTATCAGCTAAAACACAATGGGAAAGGAGATGGAGCTACAAGATTTCTTGCTGTATGAGATCTTTAAGATTGTCAATGGGTTAAAAAAGAAAACCAAGGACAAACAATGATTTTGAGGAAGGGGTGTGTGTGTCTGCGTGTGTTTATGTGTGTGTGTGTAAAACTTCCACTATTTGGAAATGTGAAACAAAAATCTTCTACGCTTATCTGAAAAGAAACCATAAATTACAGAAGTGGTCAAGGGTCTTGCTGTTCCTCTCCATCAAGGCAATCCGTGCTTGATGGTCATTACTTCATGCTGACAAGACACAGTGGCACCTCAATGATTTGTGTTTCCATTCTGTTCTGAACCTCATAGCCACCTCATCATCTGAGCACACAGAGACAGAATGACAGAATGGTTGAGGTCGGAAGACATTTCTAGAGGTCACCTTTCCCAACCCTCCTGTTCAAACTAGAGCTCGTTGCTCAGCCCAGGACCATGTCAAGGTGGCTCTTGAGTATCTCCAGGGGTGGAGACTCAACAGCCCGTGCAACTTTGCTGGTTCTTGGTCACCCTCACAGTGAAAAAGTGTTTCCTGACATTCAGAGGGAAACTCTTGTATTTCATTTTGTGCCTATTGCCATTGTTACCTATTTGGTACTTTGAATGAACACTCCAGTCTAGGACATTACTGCAATAAAAGAAATTACCATAGTATCTGCAGTAGTCAAAACTTAGTGAACCATTAAAAGCAAACTTGCTCAATGAACTGAGCAGCAACACCAAAATAAACAGAAATAAAAGTACAGTGAAAGCATGCCTGGGTCAACAATATTTATTTCACTCCCATCTCTAATACTGGCATTAATAAATGACAGGAAGATCCAATAATAGCTTTCTTGCCCTGGTTACCTGCACTTCCAAGTCTCTCTGGCAAATTTTCAGCATAGCTTCTTGATTTAATGGTCTCCATCATAAGAGCAAAGTCTTTTGCAGAAGTGTTCACTGCTTTCCATTCCAGTTTGCCAGATGGTGTATCCAGGATGAATGGTTACCTCTGGTAAAGATGGTTTGTGTGTGTTTTAGTATGTGCATGTGCAAAAAGTATTAGCCTACACACTAAAAAAAAAGTGAGATCTGTCCAATATATTATTGCAGTTCTACTGTTCTCGATCAGAGCAGAAGCCCCTTTTGGATGACTTCAGAAAGCTGCAGTTACAGGTCACTGAGTTTACAGCCTTCAGGCTTAGGGCTTCTTTAATAAGTTCAGCCCAAATCTAGGCAACATGTAGCAGGCATAACATATTTGTTGCTATGATGAAGTAATTATCTTCTTCAAACTCATTTACAGGCAATCACATTTATTAGTGTCATCTAGAATTGACTGAACATAAAGTTATTGGTCAGTATGAAAGTTCATATAATGTTTTATGTGAGCTTGCTACTATCATGATAAAAACTGGGAAAAAAGTAAAGCATCTTATTTCTAGGGGCATCCCACTTGAAAAGAGATGAAGAAGTGTCCTATTACTTTGTGTACCAGGTCCTTTAACAGAGAAGTGTTCTGAGTTCTTTGATTGTGAGTGCTTTATTATTCCTGAGAAAAATTGTTTGGGATTTAATAGAAATGTGTAAGTAAACTGACTAAATTGATGAAATACTGGTAAGGTATTACCAGAGCCTCTGAAATGATGTTGGTCTCTATCTCCTTCTCTCTCTTAGCCATTTTGCACTTCCCATTAACCCTTCTCAGCACCAAGGGTGGCCGTCTGTGAGGGCAGCTGGAGAACTGCTGGCAAAGTGGCAAACAGAGATGTGAAGGGACTAAACTGCCCAGGAGATATCTATATCATTATTTAAGTTTTACTTCCCAAAGCCCTCTGACCAAATGGGACACCAGTTACAGTATTTGATAAAGTAACAGACGACTTCAGGTGAACAAGGAGTTCCTCTTTCTCCTGGGAGGTTGCCTGTCTCTGGAGGTATTTCCTACGCCTTTGTTAATCAGGTAATGAGCACGGGAGAGCTGCAGTGCTTTATAAAGAAAAGACAATTTTAGCTGTCCAAGTTTCAGATCAAAGCTTGAAAATGTAGAACAGGTAGACTCCAATGGCTCCAAAATCTGTTGGCAAATACAATAAGGCTAACTTCTCTATGGTTTTAAGACCTATCTTATTTTGAGCTTATCTCCAAATGTCAGAGGGAACACAGGATTCTGCTTTTGTGGTATGTCCTTTAATCTCTAGGACTTCACAGATCTGATAATGGCATTTGACGTGGAGCTGCACAACTCTTATCATTATTGATCATGTCTGCACTATCTAGTGTGATCAATAACCAGAAAATGCCCAGTTCCAGTATGCATTAAGTTGCAAGCAACAGAGTCAGAATAGCTTGTGGGCATTTCTTGGTTTGGTTTCTTTAGGGGGAAATACTAGAGGTTTATTTGGGATCTGCTTGTTAAATTGGTATTATCCAGCAGATATAAGAAGAGAAAAATAATTTTTTCAAAAAAAGCCATACAAATTCCAACTCTTCCACTTAATGTACCCCATATATTAAAGATGAGATTTTTTTATCCACGAATCTCTTCTTCGCATATTCTCACTTGGATTATGACTTGAAGAACAACAGAGAACAATGTGGAAGAGTAAAACAGGGACCAGCTGTTTGGGACAAATAAAGCATCAGGAGTTAGGAGCAAAATAACTATGCCCAAGCTATTAATAAAAAAAGCCAAATTTGACTTTCACTGAACTGAAAGCATCTCTCAGAAAGGCCAGTGTACTATTTTACCTGGTCTATGTATTTAATTATGCACAAAATTCAATTTAAGCACCATTTGCCTTCTGTTGGGTACAATCACTTAAAACAGTCCCAGACCTATTACATTTCCAGAAGATAATAGAGATGTTTCAAGCTAATCTTTGAAAAAATGTGAGTATCATACTTAACAATTTTTTTCTTAATATAAAAAAAATATGTATGGACATTATTCTACCTACAGTGTCTGTATTGTTCTACACGTTGTAGTCCTCAGAAAAATCTTCATTTTCCCAAAATGCACTCACTTAAATATATTTTAAATATAAAAACCTAATTTAAAATAATGTCAGCATTTTTTGCCTCTAGAATACAAGGATCAGCATCTTTAAATTATTTAAGAGGTCCTCAGAGAGTCAGTTATGCTTATAACATCAGATTTACTCAAAGAAATAGAAAGAGCAAAGCAAAGTGTTGAATAAGGACTTCCTGTGCAATTTTACCAAGTTATTTTTTACCGCCTGTAACTGAAACAGCATTCTCACCTCATAGAGTTTCAGCCAAAAATATATGTTGTATAACTGCAATGTTTAACTTGTTTCAGTTTTTTTTTCTTTCTTCTTCTTATAGAGTAGGTCTGCTCTACTGAACTGCTTTTTTTCCTCATGAGGATTCATTCACAAATAAATACAAGCTCTATCAAGACTCAACTGAAAGTACAGTTGTACAGGGGGTTATGAATCCTATGTATTTCTTCTAAAAGGAAAAATATATCAATATTTGAAACTGTAAGGGAGACGGTTTACCAGAAACATCTCTGACATTTTCTGTTCCCCTTTATTATGATAGAAGGACCAGAGCTAATATTATAATGTGACCTTCACAGTTAAGCCCCAACTTAACGTCAGGAAAAAAGCTTTGCCCCCAGGCACCAATGCTTTATCAGGAGAATGAATTAAAGATGTGTGTGAGAAAAGATTATAACAGTACCAGGTACATATTTGTATTCAAATGCTGTAAACACTCTACACGTTGTCTGTCTTTACTGAGGCATTTCTTTCTGTTTTAGTGAGATTTTACAAGTCCTAACACCAACTTGTGAGCTTCATCCATATTCTGAATCCATCTTTAAAACCATCCATTCAAGTGCTGCAATTTGAAAGCTAACATCCGTATTAACCTTATGTATACCTCTCGGTATGCTTTTACAGAGAAAATATTTTCATAGGGATGCACATAGGGATGTCAGTGTTGTTTTATGTAACTAGTCACAGTAACATGCTGACTAGCAGTACCTCTTGTTCTCCCTATACTTCAACTTTATCTTATGACTCTAATAAAAAAAGAGGAGCTACTGAACTCTCTTTGCTTTGACACTCTTTCAGCACTAATGAGGAAATTAGAAAGTACACAGAGAATATCTATCATAGTTAGAACAAGGAGAACAGGCCAGTTCCTACTTTACCTCCAAACACCTTGTACTTGCACATCATGTACTGTCCTTGTCTGAAACACTTTGTATTTCAACTAGAGCACAAGCTCCCCAGGGAAGAGATGTATCATCTCATTTGCTTTTAAACTGAGCTCACACATTATTGACTCTCTGTACATAATTAAAGGGATTGGTAGAATTTATAATGCTAATATTTTGGGAAGATATTTCTCATTAACTGAAAGAAATAGTTGTCCTTTTAAATGAAAAATTAAATACACGTTGTGTATATTTATGCAGCTCATAAAATGATGTGCTGTGGTCATACCCTTTGACCTGAGGAGCTTTGGGTAAAGCTGAGTAACAATCTTAGCATTTGAACACAGGCCTCCTTGCCTTAAGTCATGGATTCCCAGGTCACTTGAATGAAGCCACCCTTCACCTCTGCTGAATTGCAGCTGCTCATGAGATTCAGAGCTTCTCTCCAGTGACATCTGTTTTCCACCCCTCCACTCTGCTCAGCAGCTTAGCTCTGGGTTTAAGGACAGTCCCTTCCAGAGGAAGCTGCAGGATGAATATTTGTAAAAGGGGTTGAATACTGTGAATAACAGAGCAGCAGCAGGAAAAAAAGGATGACAGAAAATTAGCTGTGCTATTGTTCCAAGAGTTTCCACCATGGATAGGTTTTCTACTATCACTGTTATTAATTCTGACTAGTAAAATGTAGTAAGCATTTTGTGCCCAGTGAGGGGAAATTGTATCAAATAGTACGGTATGAAAGTTGATTGATTTTGCTGTTTAGAGAATCTGCCGACCTATAGCTGTCACAAGGTGGTAGATTAAGGTGGAATTGCAGACACAATGGATGTACTGCTGTCATTTATCTCCTGCTTTCATTCTTTGACTTTAAAATCCAATTTGAGGTTATCCTCTAAGTAAATAAATGGCTCAAGGCAGGTGCCTAACTTTAACCTTCGATGACAAACATCAAGTTATTCACTAAAATGGAATATCACTTTATTTAAACATAAGTTGAAAGCTGTGTAAATTTGAAATTGTTGATTATTTCATGCAAAAAAAATGCATCAAGTATACCTGAATTCACTTTAATCACTGTTTTTCTTGGAAGCATGAAATTTAGTTTAATTTATCCAATGAAATCAGTCACTTCAGTAACTTATATATTTTTTAAGACATAGAGGAGCTATACTCTGCATTTCTTTTCATTAATAATTCATATCTCTGTACTGTAAAACTCTTACTTTCATAGTTCATTCTTTCCCCTCTAAAATATATGCTGGACCAGGGAAAAACATGAAACATCTGAAAACCAGACCTGACTGTATGTAAAATGGTCCATCAAGTATACCTGAATTCAGTTTGACCACTGATTCTTGCTTAACACTCCAACTTGTTCCTTTTCCCTCAACAAAATACTTTACAGCACTGGAGAACTGCAAAGAATTACTCAGGTTCTAATATTAGCCTTTGCCAGTACTGTTTAATTAAGATATATCCTCTAAGATTTTTGTCAAACTCATCTTGCTCAAAGTGGTGTAGCTACACCAAAGCTACTGCTTATTTATATAGCTATGGATCCCTCAGGCTTCATTTTATAGTCTGACTTCAGCTTCTGCAACTTCCCATCCCCTTTTTCCCCCATCAATATGCTGGTCATGATACCATCTCACTTGACATTGTGAAAAGGACAACCTTGAAGTTTAGATTACTTGCAACAGTGCTTGGACAGTAAAGGGGCTTATGAAATAAATTCATGTCTCTTTCCTAAATGCCTACATATTTCAGAGAAATGTTGATTATTTCAGTAGCAGCTTTTCCTTAAAGCAATATATCTCATTAATATTTGTTCATTTTCAATGTTGTTTAAAAAAAGGGGCCTAAATTTGAGATTGCATTAAAATGATAACATAACAGGAATAAGAAGGCATAATAACTCTTCCAGCTTGGAAGTGGCACTTGGAAAAGATTGCACAGGATATGTGGAATTCCCGAAGTGTGCTTACAGTGGTCTTCATAAGCGCTATGTCTTCTCCCTGTCTACACTATGGTTTTATCAAATTAGTTTTTTTCTAAATATGACAAAAAATCCTCAGATGTCAGAACAGATTTATTTATTTGTTTTTTAATGACAAAATCTCAAAAATATTGAAAAGTAACACGTATAACAAGTAACAACAAATGATAACTATACATTTTGGATGCCAGCTGATTTTTAACCAAGTTTGTTAGAATGGCAGAGGAAAGTGTAATGTCCCAGTGTGAACTTGAAAATTTAAGTTTCTAAGATCTACTTTATTAAACTCATATCATAGCTTAATGTTTAAAGAAAATTATTTCTTATTTCCCATTTTCATAAAAAATATTTCCTTTATATTTACTTTAAAGACTTGAATGAAGTTAATGTGTTCCAAATAATCTTGCTGAGCTTCACATGTTACTCTTAATGATTAATCAGTGTCTTAAATGTACACATGACACTATCTTTATTAAGGAGAAAAATGCTCTGATTTCACAGATTGCAGAGTACATAACATTCTCCAACCTAAAAAAAACCCCAAAACCTGAGAAGGCAATGCATATCTGTGCATAAACACCTTACTCCCAATTTAAATGAAACAGTGTGCATAAGCATCCATAAGGAATATGCACATATGACTAGCTAATTTCAACATCTTCCAGCATTCTCATAAGGTTTGTGCAGAATGCCTGCAAAATATCTGTGATTTTGAAATAGATCAGAAGAAACATGTTGTATGGATATGTTTTGACCCTCCTTATCCAAAAATTTTGTAAACTGTTACAAGTGCTGTTTTCTACGGGAAACTTATATTTCAAAATTGTATCAGAAGAATTTCTCTCCACAAGCCCCATAAGCTCATAGAAACAGTAGATCTTCAGTTTTATTTTCTATCAAATATGCAATCTAGTCCATTAATCTACTATGTTCTGTATTGATGGATTTTTTAAAACCTGACATATTCAAAAGCTCCTTTAGAACTCCTTCTGTAGTCCAAATCCTACTAATTGTCCATATCTGTGACTCCAAAAGCAAAATATAAATATTTTTTGTTATAAAATCCATATGCATATTGTCTAGACTATTGGCTTTCCCTTCACACCTCTTGTGCAATAAACCTCTAAATAGTGTGACAGTGTATTTCAGAATTTACATGAAAATTTATAGGATAGCATAGCCTGATTCTTTTAGTCTTCTTTGTGGGAATTCCTCAATTATCTTCTGGTCTGTGCTGATTTTTGGATCTTTCTCTGATTAACATAGGTAATCATTCTCCTTTTCATGCTCTATTTTTTACCACTGTCCAGATACATAGAAATTACTCCATTTTTTTCAACTATGTTTTTTTTTCATGTATGAACATGTGCTGGAAATGATGTTGATAACAGGGAAGTTTCAGTCATCACTGAGTAGTGCTTACACAGAGACAACGACTTTTCTGCTTCTCACATCACCTCACTAGCAAGAAGGTGGGGGGTGCATAAGAACTCAGGAGGGGACACAGCTGAAACATCTGATCCAAACTGACCAGAGGGGTATCCCACACTGCATGATGTCATGCTCAGCATATAAATATGTGGGAAGAAGAGGGAAGGTAGAGATGTTAGGAGTTACAGTACTTTCTCTTCCCAGGTAAATGTTACACATGATGGAACCCTACTTTCCTGGAGATGGCTGAATACTTGCCTGACAACGGAAAGCAGGGAAGGAATTCTTTGTTTTTCTTTGCTTGTGAGCATGTCTTTTACTTATCTTTATCTCATCTCAACCTTTATCTCAACCTTTGAGTTTTCTCAGTTTTACTCTCCCAATTCTCTCATGCTTCCCACTGAGAGGGAGTGAGCAAGTGGCTGTGTGGCTCTTAGTTGCTGGCTGGGATTAAACTATGAGAGAGGATAAAAATGTATTAGATTGTCCTTTTTTTAAAAAAAATCATGGAAATAACACAGCTGTTCTAAGAGAGAATACAGACAAGATTTAAAAGTTAATAAAACATGTATTTATAGGATATTGAATTACGGAACAGAATTTAAGTGAGAATGGCAAGATGCAGAATATGGTACTCTGGTTACTTACACTTCTGTCATCCAATATGGGGCATTTTTCTTATCATGAATTATATTGCATATGCTCCTAAGACAGATATGTTGGATCTATAACTTTCAAATTTGATATAGTTTTTTTGAGAGTACTCTTAAATTGTTTTGCAGGGCCACATGATACAGTGTAAAGATCTGAATGTATACAGACACAGAAAAGTATTTTTCCTACTTTGGTATTCTACAATATTCTTTTTATTCTATTAATTTTTTTTGACAAATGATAGTTAACTAAAGCAATTGTACTTCTGTATGTCTATTGTTATGATGATGGAAACATCTGTTTCTTCAGGACAGAATCACATTCTAGAGAAGCATAAATTATAGGCTTTTTCCTCATGAAAATCAGTAGCCTCATGATTTTACAGTTTATTTCACCCCACCATTGTAATAAAAGGTATTTTAGCACTTACAAGCACTTACCTTTAAACAGGTAGTTTATATTCTCAGTTTCAACAAGAATAGAGTATGCTAAGCTCACAGTGAAAACTGCAAGATGTCCTTTTCTCATTGTGGGGAAGATGGGTTTTTTTCTGTTTATTAGTTCAGTAGTGCAAGTCCTGCCATGCAACAATAAGGAAGGTCCATTGACTTAGAGCAATGCTTTCTACTGGCTAAAACATAGTTTATGGATGTTCTTATTTCTCAGATGAGAGTTTTCTAAAAAAAAATTGCTTAAAAAAAATCCAGATTATTTAAAAGGCATGTCTAACTAGTGGAGACTACCTTGATATCATTTTTTATTTTCTATGATATGCACCAAGAGTTCAATTGAGAAGTTCACTGAAATCGGTGGGGTTACTAAAATCGTGCATATGTTTCTATACTTCATTGGGCTGAGACCAGAATTCCCATCACTTGCATCAGAAGTGGACTAAGAGCATAATTTTGTTCATGCTGGCCTCTCGGTGTTTTTAGTGATCATAGCGGTTTTACTTTACTTAGAGCTATAGCTTGTGTTTTTCTTCCCACTAGCCAGGACAATGTTATAATCCAGCCTGCTTTCATTCTGAAGAAAGTTTACTTGCCCATAAAACCATACCAAACAGCTTTGGTAATAAAAGATACACCCTTCTCAAAACCTATTTCTTTCTGTAAGCATATGATCATATTATGCATAAGACTTCATCAGCCTTCTAATTAGAGTCTATCAAAGAAGATGGAATATTGAGACCATACACAAATTCCATTAAAAGAAATACGTAGTTTACACATATTTCTTGACAGGAAAGGGTCAAACATCAACTGACCTTTTCATGGGCTTATCAGGATAAAAGAACATGAAGTAACTTTTAACTCTATAATATAAAACATTTTACTTTTCCTCATAATTAACTATGAACCAGGACTACAGTATCATTTTATTGACACATTTGATTCCATGTTCAAACCACATGACCTGATCTGAATATTCTAAGACAGTTGTTAGGCTCTGACCATTTTCAAAAATCTGAACCTTTTCGTATTGGTAGTGACCTGTTCCACAACAGTAATATCCATAATTTTCCTTTTCCATGAATTGTGCCCCAGAATGACGTGCCTGAAATTTTACTGATATTCCCATGACTTTCAGGCAATGGACATTTTTGTGAACCCAAGGTATAGGCATTCCATAATAACATGAAACATATATTTACAGGTGCAAACAACACTGTTAACATTTCAAATAAGTTCAGTAATATAGGAATTTATGCTGATATTAAAACCCTTACTAAATTACTGCTTGGATTATTTTGAGAATAGATCTATCACTAATATTACAAAAGATGACTTCAATGGCATCATAAACCAGAAACATGAATGCATTATTAAAAATCACCTTCATAAAAAGTTATCATCCTGCTATCAGTTGAATAGTTCAGACATGATGAAATTTGAAGCTAAGCACTCTGGATGACTTTATACACTCTTAACTGGCAGTGCTATAAACTCAAGAGTAACAGGTATGTAAGCTACAAAAACAAAGGGGAGGGGAAAGATTATTTTTGCCAATATAGTCGAAAATAAATATTACAGGACAGAAAAACATTACATGCTTCCTGAAATCTAGCCCCATCTTCTGAGAATCTTTCTCTCCCTGGTTACTACTGTGGAATGTGGAACATTCATTCTGTGCATTGCCTAGTCCTGACATTTCCTCTTGGAAGCATGACATCTAGTAATTTATCCAATTAAATCAGTCACTTCAGTATCTTATGTATTTTTAAGACACAGAGGAGCTATACTCTGCATTTCTTTTTATTAATTATTCACATCTCTGCAGGGTAAAACACTTACTTTACACAGTCTGCTCTTTCCCCTCTAAAACATATACTGGACCTGGGTACAATATGAAACATCTGAAAACCAGACCTGACTATGTGTAAGATTGTATTAATTTTATTGTGGAGATACTTTAATAAAAGCTTAGAAAAATGTTTTTGGAGATTGTATCCCTGTTTAAAGCTGGTAGGTCTGGAAACATCATGTATAGTTGAAGATTTAGAACCCCTCTCATTACAAATTCCTTAAAATGTTTTTGGCCACAAATATTTTACGAAAATAGAAAATTAAGTGCCTAATATAATTCTTCATGCACTTTATATTTAGATCTGCAAAATTCTTATAATTACAGTCTAATGAAAAAGAAAGCATCCTCCTTTTGGAAAACTTTTTGAAGCTTATGCATCTGCTTAGAGGATCATGATCTTATGATGTTCTCTACCTGAGATAGGTTAATGGCACATTTTAATTAAATGGCAAATAATGTCTGGATAATAAGTACACAGACCAAGTCCTGCAAGAACTTATTCAGACATACAGCAACATATGAATGTCTTTCTCAATACAGAACCAACAATAGAAGAAGACAGCTTTAAGTGTTATTTATTTAGAAAATTTACAATTTACTTAGGATAATTCAGGTGTGACAAATGAAATGACAGCGATAGACAATGATATGCAATGGTAACATGTAGTCCTCATCCAGGAAGATACTTCAGCAGAACAGTTTTATATTGATCATATTTAAACCTTTTGTAAATCTCTTGGGCTTAAAAAAACATTAGTCCAAAAAGCTCATTGTGTATAGTTTGTGTTTGCTTTACAAGACTGGTAGCAGAAGCTTTCAGGTTGAAATGTCAGCATGAATAGTAAACAATGTATAAATAAGAATAAGCAAAATAGAAAAGGATACATGGCTAGAATTTTTTTCTCTAAGTCTTCTCTGGCATGGCAGATGCCAATATCTTCATTCAGATATTTTTTATCCAGTTCAACTCCATGGCATATTCTAAAGAGAGAATACCTGTGCCTTACTATTTTTTTTAAAACAATGTTACCTGGTCATTAAATAAAGTAAAGGATGAAAAAATAAGTAGTCTTTTTTACATATCTCAGAGTTTTTAGGGATTTTGTTCACCAAATGGTATCTCATGTTCACTCTCTCTGTAAGAAACATCTTTTTAAAAAGACAAAGAAACTCTTTCTTCTTCACCTTACTAATCATTCCTCTAGTCAGCTGGCATCAGTTGCCAGGTAGAGATCATAGCTTCAGAAACAGCTAGTGATCATGCTTTTACTCAGTTTGTATTTCAAGCCACTTGTACAGCTAGGAGCAGAAACAAAAAGGGTAAAAAGAATTCCCTATTGATACACAGGTTTCACAGAGGGTGGAGGACAAGAGATGCATATTCTGGCTTCAGCAGTCAGCAAGATCTATCACTTACTGTGATAGTTCATCAAAACATACACATGATTTGGCAAGTCCACCGAGTATTGCTGACTCCTGCACAAAGCATGTAACAGGCTTGCAGGATTTTCTCGGTTACTTGCAGCACAGACAGCCAGAATCTGGACTAGAATTAGTAAAGGCACCAGCTGGAGGTTTCTTCTAATAGGTTTAGACCCCTCTTAGTGTCTTAGTGAAATGTCAGGTCGTTTTGACCCACAGTTTTTCTGTTTAACAGACAGGAGAGTTGGAAGGCACCCTCCTTTTTTCAGCTTTCTTGTGGGGTGAATGGTGGAGGCAGAAGGTAATCTGACTTCTGCCTTTGTTGTATAGCAATATCTACTTGTATTTAATAACAAACAAGAGGACGTCTAATCAGTTTGTTGCACAAGTAGAAGGCTGTTCAGGCATATGTTTGTATAAAATCCCAGCTGAACACTCGAATCATTATTACTTACACACACAAGGTGATCATTAGTGTATTCATATTGGAGGCAAACTTGCCTTGCAACTGAATTTTAACTACAGCTTGAGCTTTACAGCATCTTTATTTGCTATACACTGAAAGAAAGCTTTCTGAGAAAGACAAGAGGAATCTGAATTTTAAAGTTTACTTGTTATGCTGAATTGAGGCAATGATTAAAGTTTAGTTTGTCTATAGAAGGGAAAATTCCCAAATCATTGTATTTTACATACTTGATTAAGAGAAGCCCTGCCTCACTAACATCAGTTTTCCAATACTCCCAATATAAAGAAAATTCTGAGATTAACAGAATTGGAAAAGAATAAGAAACATGATGCTCTGTTAGGTGAGTATCCCTAGAATCTGCAACCTGTAAATTAAATAGATTAAACCCTTTAACAGATTCACAATACAGAATTTTGTGACAAAATACTGTAATGAGGAGTGTTGCTAAAGAAGCTTGTAGAATGTATTTCAAAACTGAAGTAAAAGAATTTGTTTAGAACAAATTTATTTTTCAAGTGTCCCTTTCCTATGCTGTTTTTATAGATCAGATTTTAAAGTTTCAAAAATTACAGATAAGTATGCTGAAGTCTATGCCATGCAGGCCGCCCTTGAAGAAAGTGCAATTCCAGCAGCAGGACAGACCCACCATGTGTACAGGCGTTAGACATCACTTTCTATTCTGAGTGTGAAGCAATGCTAGCTGGGCACCAGAAACCCATTCAAGATATTACTCCATTTTTAAAGGATTTAGCTTGGGTTCTGTGCCTGAATACTATGCCTAGACTTTCTTCTGCTCTAGTTCTCCAGTATTTCATTCAACCCACAAAATTGGTGTTCCCCAGCTTTCTCAATGTATTCCAGGAGGCATTATGGCTTTGCAAACATATCAGATACAAAATTAAGATACTCATATCTACAGAATATGAATTTATGCACTGAGACATTTTCTTGTATACATTGAGACCCTTTTCCTTAAAGAGGTTCTTCTGTAATGTGAACAAACCAAAAAAAGTAAGAGCAGGAGGAGGAAAGCAAGAAACCACAAAATAAACCCTGTGAACAACTTGGGCTTGTTAAGATTGAGTCACCTCTATATCGAAACATAGAATCATAGGATTGTTTAGGTTGGAAAAGATCTTTAGGATTATCAAACCCAACTGTAAATTTAACACTGCCAAGTCCACCAGTAAACTATTACCCTAGGCACAGAAGCTATGCATTTTTTGAACACCTCCAGGCTCTAAAAAGGGATCTGGACAGGCTGGATCGATGGGCTGAGGCCAATGGGTTGAGGTTTAACAAGGCCAAATGCAGACCCTTGCACTTGGGTCAAAACAGCCCCATGCAGCACTACAGGCTTGGGGAAGAGTGGCTGGAAAGCTGCCTGCAGAGAAGGACCTGGGGGTGTTGATTGACAGCTGACTGAACATGAGCCGGCAGAGTGGCTTGTATCAGGAACGGTGTGGCCAGCAGATTCAGAGAAGCGATTCTCCTCCTGTACTCAGCACTTGTGAAGCCACACCTTGAATACTGTGTTCAGTTTGTAGTGAGGGGTCCACCTCACTACAAGAAAGACATTGAGGTCCTGGAGCACATCAGAGAAGAGTAATGAAGCTGGTCAAGGGGTAGAGAACAAGTCTTTATGAGGAATGGCTGAGGGTACTGGGGTTGTTTAACCTAGAGAAAAGGAGGCTGAGGGGAGACCTTATCACTGTCTCCAACTAACTGAAAGGAGGTAATTGTGTGGCAGGTGTTGATTTCTTCTCCCAAATAACATGTAACAGGACAAGAGGAAATGACCTAAAGTTGTGCCAGGAGAGGTTTAGACTGGATATTAGGAAAAATTTATTCACTGAAAAAGTTGTTAAGCATCAGAACAGGTTGCCCACAAAACTGATGTAATCACCATCCCTGGAAAGGTGATAAGGTCTCCCTTTATCCTCTTTTTATTCAGGCTAAACAAACCCACTACTCCTTGTAACACTTATGCTCTAGATCCTCCACAAATTTTTTTTGCATTTTTTTGCATATGCTCCAGCACCTCAATGACTTTCTTGTAGAGAGAAACCCCAAATTTCACACAATGTTTGAGAGACAGCCTCACCAGTACTGAGTGCAGAGGGAAAACCACTTCCCTTGTCCTGCTGGCCATGCTATTTCTGATACAAGCCAGGATGCTCTTGGCCTTCTTGGCCACCTGGGTAGGTTGCTGGCTCATATGTAGCTTTTTGACCCTCTAGCAGATCAATATTCCTGCTCAGTTTGGTTTTATCTGCAAACTCTGAGGGGATACTTGATCCCCTCATCTAGATCATTGATAAAGATGTTAAACAAAACTGGTGCCAACACTGAGTCCTGGGGAACACCACTTGTTACTGGTCATCAATTGAAATTAATTCCATTCACCACAACTCTTTGGATCCAGCTATCCAGTAAAATTTTACCTAGAAAAAACTACATAATCAGCCAGTTTCACTAGGAGAATGTTGTAGGAAATTTGCTTTCTAGAAGTCCAAGATGTTAGTTCTTCCGACCACTCTCACTTCTCCAGGTCCCCCTTCTCCTAACTCCTTGTAGAATATTTTGTCTGCCTCTTCATCCTGGTTCAGTGGTCTGTAACACACTCCCACCATGATATCTGCCTTGTTGGCCTTTTCTCTGATACTTATCGATAAACACTGAGCCTTATTGTCCATCATTAAACTCTAGAAAGTCCAAACAGCCCCTAACACAGGCTTGTAAGCTCGCTATCCTGCCACATCTCCTTCATTGTCTATTTTTTTTTTGAAAATGTGTAGCCATCTATTCCAGCACTCCAGTTGTGTGAATCCTCCCACCATGTTCTGTGATGGCAACTATATCATAGAATGAATTCAAACCAATATAAAACAAAGTAAATTACAACAACAACAAAAATAACGTTAAAATAGCAGAGGGCAAATGCATCAGTAATGCTAAACAGCAGGAAGCCTGGTGGCTTTTTTTTCAAGGTATAGCATAAACTATAGAGTGTGACAAAGAAAAAGTTTGCTATATATAGTGAAGGAAAATATTCTGCCAGGGTACCAACCCCTATGAGTTGACATTATACTACACAAAAATCCACAGAGTTCCACTAGTTTTACCACCCAGAGAAACAAATAAAAAACTGTGCTCCTACCAATATGGGTAGGCAGGTGGCTACTCAGTGAGTGTTCCCAGCCTGCATTTTTACCTCATTTGTAATTACTGGGTCTGAAGGCTCTCAGAAGACCTGAAGATGGGGGCTGCAAAATGAAATTCTTCAGTTAAACTAATTTGTTTATCAACAATCCTTAAACTTGCATATTATTTTGAGATTATAAGGTGATGATAATTTTTCTTTGCTATTATAACAGCAAAAAAAATTATACACCAAATTAACTCTTCAAATACTGAAATGGAAAACAAATATCATTACATTACAGCTTGAAAACATGTGTGCTTGTCTTCTTCTGGATGTTTAATGACTAAATTGAAGAGTGTTTTCTAAAAGCTTTCAGCTATTAATTATGTTTCTAACAATATTCTGAATCAAACACTCCACAATGAATTTTTGGTTTGATTTCTTTTTTAGTACCATAATTACAAATTGTAAACAACTTCCCTTTTCCCTAAATGTTGTGTAACCTTATGAAAACAGAGGGGAGGAGTGGAGGGTAAGAAGCAACAACAACACAAAGAATCTATTGAAGTAGAAATTAAAAAGGAGTGTTTGATATGATAAATAATGATGAGATAATGGGTTTCACAGGGATATGGAAATATATCCCAGAAAGAGAGTGAAGACCTGTGTGATGGGGCTTGGGGAAGGACAGAAATATCCTGTGTTTCTTTCCCTCATCCTTGGTGTTTCTGTCACCAGGCCAGACCTTAGGGAGAATCCACAGTTGACTCAGCTCACCCAACAGTCTCCTTATGAATGATTGTGACTAGGGGAGCAACTAATAAATGGTTTAATTTCTTTCATAGACAAAAGAAGAAGAAAAAGGTAAGAAGTCTTGCATGTATTAAATGCTTATAAAGAAGGAACACAAGTGTAATTAGAGGCACTGATGGTATTCCATCAAGACGCTTCCCCCCAATATCTAATTTTATTAATATTTATCGAGTACTCTGATTTTATTAGCTGATTGTTCAACAAACTCTTAGATGTTTGGCAGTCTGTTCCATTAGATAGTCTCTAGAAAAGTCTCTTTCTATGGCAGAGTAGTGGATCTGTCAAGATCAGGAAACCAGAATACCTCACAAGCATCAAGTGATCCCATTTCTCTAATTATGAGAACAGGTTTAGGACAAAAGTTTATATTCCACAAATAAACATTTATATTCAATAGTGATGTAAATTTAGATGAAGCACCAGAAAACTATTCGCAGAATTGTGTTTAATGATCACTACACTTTTTAGCTGCCCTAGCTTGTAAACTTGCCTCTTTAGATCAACCTCAGAGGTAATGAGATTTCTCCAGGGCTCACAAAACTGTGCAGAAGTCCTGAAGCCCCCCCTTCCCATCTCTGTCACTGAAGATGGCTCTTGAAAAAGCTCAAGTAGATGCTTGAATGATCTGCCACTCTTTGTTTTGAGTTTTGTTCTGAATTCTTTGTGATTAAGCAAAGGGTCCTCCCATAGTAATTTGGAGCATTAGATTTTTTTTTGATTCTACCAAACTAGTATTGCTAAATTGAACAATTATTTCTATTTCTTAATGAGAACAGATTGGTTGCAAATTTATTTTGCATATTTGAATGCAAATCATGATACTAAACAATTTACGAGGTTCAAGAAATGAGCACAGCTCTCAACAGTCATGGTTTCAATACACCTGTGAGAAATTTGGAAACTCTGGATTTTATATAACTTCAACAGAAAAATGATTCAGGCAAGAATTGCCGAGCCATGCATTCTCACACTCAAATATCATTAGATTTTGGGGAATTTTCAAGGACAGAGTCATACTTGGTTTCAAAGATGTTGTAGCAGTGATATGTCTGTGCTTATATACCTTCTCCCAGTGATGGAAGTTTATGCCAAAAATAATCTAAGGAAAAAAATCAACACCAGCATAACTATATAATAATAGTTATAATAGTAGATGCACAAAATGTTTATGATAAACTTTTATGCCATGTCGGAATGCGATATATGTAATACACGAATTTTAAACCTGCAATTACAGCTTTAGCAGAATCTTTATTAATAAGCATTATTTTAACTTGGGGGCTGGAAAGGACACAGTCACTTCCCATCAGGAATATATCAAATTTTAATTTACATCTGAGCAAAACCTTCAGGTTTTTTTTTTTCTTACAGCCTAATTTTTTATTACTGTAGCCTTCTAGGCTTTGAGAAGAAGGGAACTAAACAATGCCCCATGTTCTGCTCCTTCATGAATCTGTGTATGAAAGTGATTAAACCATAGTTGTTCTGCATTAGCTTTCAATACTAATGTACTCATTTTTTCACTAAACAAAACATTCTAGGTCATTTTGTGTACAGCCTCTCATAGGAGAGAACACCTTAAGAACACCTGCAAAACAATTAGTTATCGTGGTAATGCCTTTGACAGAAGTGACAGTGTGACCACATACTAGATTTGAAAGAACTGTTCAGTGCTTTTCCTGTTTAGATTTTTTTTTCAGTGCATGATTTTCTCTGTTTATATCCTTGAAGTTCTCAGATTATACCTACAAATCTATTTCTGTAAAAGGAGTCTGTATAAAGCAAAGCAACTGAATATTTTGTGATCTTTTAATCTTTCATGTCTTTACTGATGAGTAACTGGTTCTCCTCTTCCTGGCTAGCCCATTTAATAATCAATTATATAAAAATTTGCCTCATAATAGCACAAAGGATCTTCTAAGGGAACAAAGAGGAGCATGTGGTCCATTAAGGTCTCCCATAACTAACCTTACAACTTTTTAGTGCAATTCTTCCCACCCTTAATGTCTCCAGCTTGAAATTAAATCAGTTTGTATATCATCATATATCATCTTTGAAATCTAGCTCACAACTGTACTCTTCAATTCTCTCCTCTAGAAATGTGTCAGAATAATTCACACTTGCTTCTATTGCCTTTGACAATTTGTTCCATTATTCAGTAACACTCTGCATAAAGAAATTCTGTCTGAACTGCTTAGAGATCAATCCTTCCTTTAACATATATACATTATCTCTGTTTTTGAGTAAATTATTATCTTGAACAGTGCCTAGTGACTATGCAATTCTCTTTTCTCAAGATCTTATACAGGCTTAATTAGGGCCTCATTCTGCTAAGATCTATGCTCTCTGTGTATCTGATTCCAGAAATTTTTGAACTTTTCTCAGCAACTAATAAAATTGCCTTTAGTTTTTCATCTCATGCAGGAAAAACACTACAATACCAGCATACAAGACAGATTCTTGTTTACATCAGTTCAGCAAAGGAAAACATCTGAAAAAGCCCTAATGCTTGACACAACAACCCTGCACTTGAGGAGTCCCCTGGCTTGCTTGCTCTTAGTGTAGTGGTGACAAAAGCAGACTTTAGGGAGACAACCTTCATCTTCAATACCTGTTCCATGCTAAGCAGCTGTAGTGATCTGGCAGAAATTCAGGTACCTGGTTTTTCTGCATTAGTATTCAGAGGACAGTATAAACATTTTATTATGACAGGTATTTTGTTTTTCTGTAGTAGCAGAAGTAGTGAGTGAAGTCTAGTGAAGTCTAGTGATGTCTACCCTTCTCTGAGCCATAGTGGATTTCCTTGTACAGTTATACATTTCTGTGCTGCATCCACATGTCAAAGCAGTGAATGTTGTAAGTTGGGAAATAAGTAAGGTAAGCACTCAACACAAACGTGGAATAATAGATAAACTTGGTGGGCTGCTTAGAATTACATAAATCTATCCCGTTACGTATTTCTCCTCCCACCAAAACTATTTACTCAGGGAGCTTCTGGATGTAAGATGTGAAAAGAAAACATTTTTATTCCATTCTATTTAATTTTCTTTTCTTTTTTTTTTGTCAGTTGAGAAGTTGTTAACATATCTTTACTAGTTTTATATTGAACATTAAAAATAGAGCAATTTAATGCATTGACATAAAATTCTCATTGCTCATTTAAGAAAAGTTGAAATTAATTTTACAACTATTGCTAAAAATTTCTGCAATACTAAGCACTGAAATATTTTCCAAGGTGTTTTTCCTCTAATAGTAGGAATCCTAGATTTATCAAATTGACATTTCACTATAAAAGCAACCAAGTTTTCTCAGAGGGCTACAAGTTTCTGGGCAACAGACAGATATACACTCTCAAAAGGATCAGGACTCTCATAAGTATTGGAAGTATAGACAAAAAGAACAAATTGGACAGTTGCCCCTGCATTCGTTTTATAACATTACCTGTGCATCTGACTGTACTCTCCTGTTTGCCTGTGGGCATGGGCAAGTCCAGACAGACCATATCATGTCACTTCTATTGCTGTTAGCTGCCAAAATGCAAGTGTAGATAGCTTGTATATACTAGAGGGCCTTGTTGATTTATCTTTCTAGTTAATGTTATTTTAAATATTTGTAGAATTTCTTGCATTTTTAAATATTTATTGTATTTTTTTCATGTCTACATAAAGAGACAGATGGATGAGGGATGGACATATACTGATCTAAAACCTCATTGGATGTTTACATTTCTACCATCCTACTCTAATATTTTATATTTATGTTAAGTTGATTTCTCTCTTTTAATCCCTTTGTGAAGCTTCTTATTTAGTAATATACTGCAGGTCTTTTTACTCCTGCTGTGCTTATTACTAAATAGCGCTTGGCTTTGCACACATATTCTTACTCTAACAGTCTTTTTCTTAATGATTTTACTCTCCAGTGGTTCAGTGGCTTTCTGATTTCATACAGTCCACTTCACAATCTGTTTTGTATTCATCGTAAATTCATAGACTCACATTCTTAAAAAAAACAGAACAAAACAAAATGGGGTCATTTTAGAAGTCCTTTACTGTGTGATAAATTAAGGTAAAAATTTTTTGTTAATTTTCTGTCTTAATAGATTCTATTTTCAAGGTCCCTTCTTCCCACTTTTCATTTATTGACCATGCCCAGAGACATAGTGCTTGTCTCTGCACTGCCTAGGTGCAGAGGCAAGCATATACAAATACCCACACTGTAAACTCAAAAAGATTTCAATTAAGAAACAAACATGTTGAAGAGGTGATGAAATTTAATTTTTAATCAGGATTTTGTAAACCTACTTGCAGACAGCATTTCCAAGTTTACTCTGAGGTATATTTGTGTATGAATTTTAAACCTAACACTTTCTGGAACCAGAAGCATATAGCTACTTATGCATCCTCTACTAGACATTATGCTGTAAACACTTAAGCGCACAACCGAGGATGAAACTCTAAAACAGACCTTGACTAAATACTTACTTAGTATAAGAAATAAAAATAAAAGGCAAGCAAACTGAGAATAAATAAATACACATTCTCTTACCAATGGGAAAAAGAATAAAAACATAGGCAGAAAATAAAACAATTGAAATTGGTCTCCCAGGGGTCAAAGAATTCCCTGTAGACTAGTAAGGTCAAAGTTTGGATCTTTTTGCTTGTTGGGCCACAACTTTGAACTTGCCAGGGCTAGAAAACAAAGTTATTCTATCCAGCAGGACAAGACTTCTCTTGCTGTATGCAAAGAGACCTATTACTTACATTTAGCACAAGGCACTATAACTGACCATGCCATTTTTTTTTTCATTGATGTGATAAAATCTAAATCTTTTGGTGGTTGATGCACAGCTGTGGTATTTTCTAAGTGCAACTCTGCCATAACTACACTCCTCAGACAACGTACAATTCCATTTCTGTAATCACTCTCCCAAGGAACTCTTTTAGGAAGTGTATCACTATACTATCCTGTATGAACATGTCTGGAAAGCTAGGAAAACCAAGGAAAAGGCACCCTTAGATGCTTAACTTGACAACAATATTTTGTTGCTGTATTTTTCTCTGTTGTTTTAGAATTTTCTTCTCAAAAGCAGCCTTGAATTTTGTTCGTTTCCAAACACCATATAGGGCAAGGGCTTAGAAATCAGAGCACATTTTGAAAGCCATAAATCTGCTTATTAACTGCATCAGGTAGATTCACATAATCATGGAATCATAAACTGTTTTGGGTTGGAATGGACCTTTAAAGATAATCTAGTTCTACTCCACCCCCGTCATTGTCAGGGGCAACTATGGTAGATGTCAACTCTTGTGTACTCCACCCACTGCTACTGTCCTGCTTTTAAACTGAGTAAAATCAATTTGAAGTTCAAAGGTATGATCCTGAAAGGTGCAGAGAATCTTCAGCTGTCAGCAGTCAGACTTGCAGCATTTCATAAGCAGCAACAAATCCTGTGAAGAGTCTGGAGCACAAGATTTATGAGGAGTAGATTAAGGGAAATGAGGTTAATCTGGAGAAAAAGTCTGAAGCTAAACCTTATTGATTTCTACAACTACATGAAAGGAGGTTGTAGCAAGGTAGAGGTTAGTCTTGTCTGAAGAAACAAGTGATAGGACGAGAGGAAATAGCCTTAAGGTGTGCCAGAGAAAGCATAGACTGGGTAATAGGAGCAATTTCTTCACAGGAGGGGTTGTCAAGCACTGGAACAGGCTACCCAAGGAAGTGGTTGAGTCATCACCCCTAGAAGTATTTGGAAGACTTGCAGACGTGGCACTTAGGGACATGATTAGTGGTGGACTTGATGGAGTTAGATTCACAGTTGGACTCAATGACCTTAAAGGTCTTTTTCAACCTAAACGATTCTATGATTTTTATGATTATGGTCTAAATGTTGAGCACTACCAGGAGGAGCTTGACAGAGCTATGAGGAAATATTAGGCCCAACACTTTTATTTCTTGCTTGCAATGTTGTTTTTTTAATCACAAAAAAAGTCAAATTAAAAGCAAAGTAATGAAAATCCAAAACACATATACAAAAAATAGGAAGTATAAAATGTGTGTTATCCTGTGCACAGCCTTTTAGTGCATACAACAGATATACTAGTATTAGTATTCAGATCTATGGAACAGAATGCTATTATTAAAGCAAATTAATATTTTTAATAATATAAATGACTTCATAAAACAGTAAGAAAATATATTCTGCTTAAAGTTCTCCTAATGCTGAATATTTTAATGAAACTTACAACATTTTTCTGAGTGCTATAAAGTATCCAGTTTAAAATTAGATTAAAAACTATTTGTGAAATAATCATGGGTATATGTTCATTAGATTGGAGTTCAAGGACTGAGAGATAAGGGCATTAGGTCAAGTCATTCAGTTTGCCTTCAGATACTCATTTCCATTATGATGTCTATAAGCACAATATGGCAACAGAATCTCAGTGTTTAGAGAATTCTAATTCATTCCCTCTCTCTTGCTGCAAGGCAGTCATTCTTAGACAGTGTGTACAAAACCATAAACATGGTATTCAAGCATGCTCAGCTGAGATGTTCCTCCCTCAACCCTTCCTGCCCCCATACTCTTTCTGCCTTCTCCAGTCTGCATGCTGAAGCCAATCAGTGTACAAGACTTTACCAAGCAGTTAGTCAATATTGATTCAGACTGCAGTATTTACTTAATAATGGCATTGCTTTATCCTTGCTTTAAGTTAATCACAAACAATCCTCTTCCAATACTTGCCAGAAGCCTGCCTTAAATTCACTGAAATCATAGACATAATCTGTGTAAATAATTAATCTACCTGAATCTTATTCCAGCAACACCTGCATCAACACTGATTACCAGATGTGAAATTAGTAGTTTGCTTAAATTTAAATAGATTTAACTCTTCTTTCTGTCATGTAGGGGCCTCACTTCCCTTGTGATGGAGAGCAGAATTTCTTGACCTTTCTTTGCTTCCTTGATGTGAGTGGGCACTGAGATAAACAGAGGTGTTGTCAGACCATGAAGATGTACCTTGTCCAGTTTCCTCTGAAGTTACAGGTCAATGTATGGATTAACAAGAAGCAAATTAAGTCTCTTGGAAGCTCAAGTTACAACACAACAACAGTGATTTGACTCTACAGTATTTCCCACTGGCTCAGAAATCAACACATAAACTGACTTAAAAAATTCTCCATGAGAGCATACTAGTTTGACTAAAGCTTTCTATGTTTTAATTTTTAGGGAATCTTCTTTCTACTATCTTAGTTCACCATTCAGATATCTGAGATTTATATATATACTCCTCATATATTAATATGCATATATATATATATATATATATACTCACACCTATAATATACTATATGTACACACACATGCAGATCAGGTACATTACCAAGATGCATATACTGAAGAACTTCTGCTTAAGCTTCAGCTCTTTGGCTCATCTAAGATATATATTTGAGTGTATTTGGTACTATAATATATATACAGGGAGCAGTTCACCTTCAAGCAAAAGACCAGCACAGTCTCTTGATGCTTTTCGGTCATTTCAGGACTGTTTAACCTTTGTTCTTTAACCCAGACATAAATTCGTGCATTGTACCTAGATCTGCCATGAAAAACAACTTAGACATTTTATGTGGTGGAGGCACAGTGCTGTACAGTACACTGATGTAAAATCTGTCATCACAACTGCAACAAGTTAAAGCAAGAAGAATCATTTTTGTTGCTAGAAGGAACTTTCTCTAACTTACTGTTAGAAGTGTTCTGCTTAGTAAATTACTAGTTAACTTAGGTTCTGAACCTGTCCAGCCCACTGTTTTCACTGTGTCCTATTTTTATACTTTTTTTGTTGTGTTCTTTTAGACCATGTGGTTTAGATAATTTAACTCTGAAAGGTGCTGACAATTTGTTTTGAGTGGCAAGAGCACAATAAAGCATGCCTGATTTTATATGGTTACAGATTTTCTCTACAGCACTTTTCACTGAAATCAAGATTTTCAAATTAATGAAAACCAATACCCTGACTTTTAATGTCACTTCATATGTTATGACTTGGGGCCAATCTTATGTTTTGTCATATATTTTCTCTTTCTCAGACTGTTGACGTATTGAGTAATATTGGTTGTGGTTTTCCCTATTTCAAGTAATTGTAGAAATGTGTGTCTTAGCCTGAGTGTACTCTTGTTACATGTAATGACTTAGATGAGGCAAAGAGATAAATTTGATAACTATGAGGACTATGGTATGCTTCCACATAGACTTTACAAATGACCTTAACCTCATATCTTAGAGGAAGGCAGGCCAAAACAAACTAATTTATGGTTATGCGATTAAAAATTGTCTAAAACAACAACATAAACTGGAACCCCAAGAATACAGATTCAGGAAGGAAAGCCATCAAAAAATATCTTGGAGTGACACACATGAAGGGCAGAACATCATATAAATCAGCAATGCTGCCAAGCAAAACAAAAAGTTATGTCTGAAAAGAGAAAAATATATACATCTTCATAACCCTACAAAATCAAAAGAAAAATAAGTGTTATCCCCTGAAGTAGGCATTGTATATTGAATTCCAACGTAACACCTCTTTCCAAGTTATTTATTAAAATGTTGCCATTTAGATTCCACACATTAATAAACAACAGTGTTCAGCAAATCCTTAACATCCTTTGACCAGAAAATTATCAGAGGTAAGTGTTTTGAAGAAGGGTGAAACACAACCAGTGGGTTTAGAAGGATTTAGATTAGAGGGCATAAAGAAACTGAGGCAAACTAAAGTAAAAATGGAAGCCTGCAATTCACATGAAATGAAAAAAGAAATTAAAAAAAAATCAAAGCTATGCAGGAAGAAGAAGAAAGGGCTGCATAAGACCTAAATGTACGAGAAAGAGGAATGATGATGTATTCTCTTACTTTGCTTAAAGCACACAGTATTTCATGAATACTGAATACATAACAGTGAATAGGTCAAACAGAAGTCAGTTACAAACATACTAGTGATGAAAAGCAACATTAAAAGCAGAGTTAGATCAGTTCTTCCTCAGAGATTTTGGGCCACCCCTTCCTGTCTATGTTGGAGGAATGACATGTCAGAATCAGCAGCTGAAGGTACAAACACACTAACAATGCCAGAATTAGGATTAGTTTACAGTTTCCAGTAAGTATAAAACATTTAAAGCTGGATATTACTTTAATCTTGCTCCTCAGATACTAAATTGCTGCTGCTAATGGCTACTGTTTAATACTTCAAGGCTGCTTTTCAACACTTTCGTAATCCTATGGGGTGTACTGGGTCTACATTTTGTGAAATGCTGAAAGGGACTGCCTATGAAAAGTCAGTGTTTCCTTCACATCCCCAAAGGTAGGTACCCATTCCAACTGTAACCTATATGCTTTTCTTGTTTGTCATATTTGTCACATGACTCTGTGACTAGAAAAAGTAATAAAGAAAACATAAATGACACTCAGATCTCACTGAAGACAAATCAGGAATCATATGCAAATGCAAACAAACTTTGCACTAACTTTGGACTAGAATCTTGTTTCCTCATAATTCAGGGTCTTACTAAGCAGACATGAGAATTTTCTGTTCTTTACTATTGTCTGAGCACTACCCTTTTTAAAATTTCTGGAGTAAAGTAAAACTAAAATGCAAAAGTTAGCAGTGAAGTAAAGATGGTACAACTGAACTCCTCCAAAATAGTACAGATGTATTTTCAATGTACTGATAGAAGACATATAAATAAAATAAATCTTAATGCAACACAATATAGGTAGGTATAATTCTGTTCCATGTGGTTTACTGCGAGATTCCAAGTGATATGATCTGGAGAGACTTAAAATTATTAAGGGTTAAAAGTAGTAGTTCTACATGGACAGAAACCGAATATATATTGCCCACAACATTAGGTGGAAATAAGATGCAGTGCCACATGTAAGTGCCTACTGGGCACTGTTGTATGTTATCAGCAAAATTCTTAAGGGTACAAATCACTCTGTCCCAACATCCAAATCATTCTTGACCCTGGGATACAACTCCAATTATTAACCTCCAACTAGAATTCCTACCACTATTCTTCACTCTGGGTTTCACCATTCAAATGTTTTTCAATCCACATCGCTGTCTGCTGATGCCATTTCATCAGCTTCTCAACACAGGTCTTCAGGGACACAGTGTCAAAAGCCTTGCTAATTTCAAGACAGGCAATAACAACTGTCCCCTTCTCCACCCAACTGCTCATCATGGAACATTATCAGGTTTGTAAGATATGACTTCTCCTTTCTGAATCCATGTTAATTCCTCCTAACCATCTCTGTGTCCTCCGAAAGTCTAGAAATGGTTTCCAGAATTAGCTGTTTCATCACCTTCTCAGGAAGAGAGGTGAGGTTGACTAGCCTGTAGTTCCTTGGGTCCTCCTTCTTACAGTTTTTGAAGATAGAAGGGACATTTTCTTTCCTTCACTCCTTCAGACAGTTCTCTCATTTGCCATGATCATCCAAAGATTACCAAGAATGGCCTTGTAATAGCATTGGAGAGCTCCTTTGGCACTCATGGGTGCATCCCATCAGGGCCAATGGAATTATGTATTTTCATTTTGTGTAAGTGTTTCCTGAACTGATTCTCTTTCACCAAGAGATGACACCAAGCTGTGTGGCATAGTTTCCACATCGGAAGGATGGGATGCAATCCAGAGGGACCTGAACAAGTTGGAGAAGTGGGCCTGTGTGAACCTCATGAGGTTCAGCAAGGATAAGTGCAAGGTCCTACACCTGGGTCGGGGTAATCTCCAGATTCAATAAAGGATGGAGGATTATGTGGTTGTGAGCAACCCTGAGGAGAAGGACTTGGAGGTGCTAGCTGATGAGAAGCTCAACATGAGAAGCTGCACTGACAGCTCAGAAGACCAACCTGGGCTGCATCAAAAGAAGTGTGGCCAGCAGGTTGAGGGACATGATTCTGCACATTTATTCCCCTCTTGGGAGACCTCACCTGCAGTGTTGTGCACAGTTATGGAATCCTCAGTATAAAAAAGATATGGTGTTCTTGGAACGGGTCAAAGGGAGGGCTACAAAGATGATCAGAGGCTGGGGCATTTCCTACATGAGGACAGGCTGAGAGAGTTTGGATTGTTCAGCCTGGAGAAGAGAGGCTCTGAGGAGATCCTATAGCAACCTTCCAGTACTTGAAGGGGGCCTACAAGCAAGCTAGGGAGGGACTGCTTACAAGGGTTTGTAGTGATACAAGTAGGGGCAATGGGTATAAATTGGAGAGGGACGGACAGATTTAGCCTAGATATAAGGAGGAATGTATTCATTATCAGTGGTGAGGCACTGGAACATGTTGCCAAGGGAAGTTGTGTAGGTGTTCAACGCCAGGTTGGGTGGATCCTTGGGCAGCCTAATCTAGTGGGACGTGTCCCTGCCCATGGCAGGGACATTGGAACTGGATGATTTTAAAGGTCCCTTCCAAAGCAAACTATTCTGTGATTCTATGATTCTATGATTCTATGATTCCAAGAGTAAGCCATCCTTGCTCCAGACTTCTACTTATTTTCCAGGGACTTGGATGCCTAGAGGACAGTCTTGCTGGTAAAAACTGAGGTGAAGCAGGCATTCGGTACCTCAGTCTTTTCCATATCTGCATCAGCACAGCCCCTAGCCCATTCAACAATCAGTTCACATTTTCACAGGTCTTCCTTTTGCTACATTGTAAAAGCCTGTTTTGCTGCCCTTAACACCTCTTGCCAGATTCAGCTGCAAGGGGCTTTTACATTTGTAACCACACTTCTATAAGCTTGGATAGTTTATCTGTATTCCTCTCAGTTTCCCTGTACTTACTTCCACCTTCCGTATACTGTTGTGCTAGAGTTTTGACAGGATGTCCTTGTTCATACGTGCAGGCCTCCTGATATTTTTGCCTGACAGCCTGTTCATTGGGGTGGATTGCTCTTGAGCTTGGACGAAGTGATCCTTAAATATCGACTAGCTTTCTTGGACCCCACTACCCTCCAGGCCTTTAGCTATGGAACTCTTTTTAACTAGATCCATGAAGAGGCTGAATTCTGCTCTTCTGAATCCCAGGGCGGTGATCTTCTGGTTTTGGTCCTGTTCCCTCTTTTGGGATTACAGTCACTGTAAGCAAGGTTGTCTATAGACTTCACATTCTCAGCCACTGGAGATGGTTATGAGCCTGTGTCTATGAGACACTGTGTTACAAGTAGCACAAAAAAATATAACTGAAGCAGAATGAAACATTCCTCAAGTGTTTTTTATTTTGTACTTTTTGATTGTTTGTTTGTGTTTTGTTTTGGTTTTTTTTGTCTTGGTGGGAACAAATTCCCTCTAGCCTTTGAAAACATGTCATTATGAATTGGATTTTAAAAAGATAACTTCAGATATGTCTGAGCAAGATGTGGATGTATAATTTCATTCACCCTGTGACAAAACAAAGGACAAGAACTCTTGCAGTAAATTCTTAGAATTCCTCAGTCATTCATACATATAACTCTGACATCCATGCAAAATAAGACACATAGTTCAGAAAGACTAGGGCCAACATGAATTTCTTGTCAAAAGCATGACAGAAGATGCCATGAAATGAGACAACATGCCAGAGAAAAATACTTGGAAATGCTTTTCTGTTCTGAAACATTATTTAATTGATTTCTTGCTGAAACTTTTCTGTATTAGTGTATTTTATATGTAGCAAAATACAAACCCCATATTTTTTAATTTGTTTCACATGTATCTGCATGCCTTTCTATCATATAGAAGAAGCATGACTGATCTTTGTCAGTTCACTGAAGAAAGTTAGCCTGACCTGTGTCTACACTGATGTCTAACTCAGCTTTCCTGATTACTCTTGAAGTCAAGAAAAAATTTTTTTCAGGGAAAAAAAGCTGGACATACTGATAGGTGAGTTAAAGAAGGATCTTTGAAATGCACATTGTTTTCATCCTGATGGCAAAAAAACAATTGAAAACCAAGCATTGGTTCCCCAAAACAGACAGTCAGAATCTTCCTGTCAGTAAGAAATTTGTCATTATCGTTGAAGAGATAAAAGAAGATCTCTGACCTTCTGAAAGATTTTTCTTATCCACATCATAGATGCCTTTGAGTTCATGCTTTCTTCCATTAAATCCAAGTCATCATCTATTTCATGACTGTCCAGCTATCTTTATAGTGTACAGCTATAGTCTGTGGTTTGTGGAAGATAAGTAAAAATTTTCCCTGATGTGTTTTTAATTTATAGCATACAGAGATTTTAATTACATAATTGTTAAATTTTGATTCTGTCATTTAATTGCTGTACTTGGGAAAGAATTTACTAGGTGTTAGATTTTTTTCTTTTTTTTCCTAGAAGATTAAGTCTAATTGTTTTCTTATTTATTTTACTTCAATTCTGCATTGTTCCCTTCCTCTTTAAGATTATCTTCTTGCTAGGAGCACATGTCTGTACAGCTGTTATGGTTATCCTTTCAGATACTACAGGTCTAAATTTCTAGGAGCTTTTCAATTATTAAGACATTTCCATTCCTAGCTGAATTTTGATGCGTTCTTTCTTAGAGAAAGCAGGGTCTTTATCCCATGGAAGACTGACTTGTGCTTTTTAACATCCACTTCTATAGTGCTATAATAACTTGACTTCTTAATACAAACATTTCAAAAACTCCTATATGGATCACCACCAAATCTGAGATATAATTCTTTCTGTTTTCCTCTGGAAATTTTGTATTTTTCTTTATTTAAGATATTTGGAATCACTCCCATCAAAAATGAGAGGTGTTACTGATACAAAATCTACATTTGTGTAAAAGAACAGATATTGCCTCCTGTCACCCAATATCACTGCAGTGGTGGTGGTAGTGACTGCAAATGTCCTAAAAGGGCTTAAGTCCAAGAAAAAAAAAGAATTTCAGAACTTCAGAACAGCAAACGATATGCCTTTATCTTCCAGGGGATAAAACTAACCCTCCTGTTGTAAGAATGGATTGGAGCACCCTGTGGAAAAATTACAGTCATGTTCTTTAGGAGAGAGAGAATGCAGAGACAGCAGTACTTTTTCAGTGTGTTACAAATGAGGTTTTCCCACAGCTAGATGCCTTGACATGACACTGTGTGGGTCCTCTAACAACTCTCTTGCTGGAGGAATGAACCTCTACTAGAGTAATGTGGAACTTTGCTTCATTAGCCCAATACTGTGCTGAATCCACCATGAATTTAAGAGCAGTAACAGCTCAATTTCACCACTGGAATTGTACAATATTTAAATTCCCCTCTTCTTCTTTCAGATGTACACAGAACTTTAAGCTCCATTAAGGGAACTTTACTATGACATCCATGAATTATGTTCTGCAGTAGCATCTCTATCCAACTCTTACAACTTCTGATGTGATGAAGATGGAACATAATCTGAAATCTGAGGGACAGAAGTATGAAATGTGGAAAAAAGACACAATTAAATGTGAGGCAGTATCCAGAAGATCATGTCAGGTCACCTCGCCTCTCAAAAGTTTGGAAAAACAAGCACAACTCATTGGACCCCACACGATGGATGGAATAGTCCTGAAGGAAAACAGGGGACAGAATGTAACATTAGGTTTAAAAAGGACTTAAAAACTTTAAGACCCAGTTCATAGAGAGAAGGGGGGGAAAAAAAAATCTCATCTTTTGCGTGTCAGTACCATACCAATATTACCTACACATAGTACAAGTCCATTGCATGAGAATAAAGTTCTCAAGTGTCATTCTGTTGGCAAGGGTGCTGTTTGTAAAACCCTGGTCTTTGTTTATGTATCTAATAAGCAGCTTTTTCAATGCCAAAGGCTTTATGTATACTGAAAGCTGATCTTTTGTTACAAGTTTTATTTTGTATTGTGTATTAAAGTAGTTGAAAGGCACATTTTGTAGATGATTTAAGATGACATGTTCCAAACAGAAGGAACTAACTTCTCAGCTTTTCCACTCAGATCCACTTCTAATAATTTTCATATATTCTGTGTGTATGTGCTTTGAACACCTTGCTGTAAGCCAAGTCAGTAACCATGTGGAATAGGAAAATCAGATTACAGAAATTTCAGTGCATCAGTTTAGTTCTTCATCTTCTTACAGTATCAGCACCCCATGAGATTTCAGTTTCAGTTTTACATACAAGATTGTAGTCTAAAGGAAAAAAAAATGAATCTATTTTCTGCCTGTCAGCACATACAGAAGATTTATTTTGTCACACTAGAAGAGACAGGCAGAATGCAGCTGCCTCAAATCTCTTCATCACCAGTCCTTGTATACAATGTTTGCCATGGCAATATCCTTGCATTCTATGATTAGGGAAAACAGTAAGACAACTTTCCTAATTTCTACAATTGCTGGTTTTCTAGAATTATATCACTGATTATGATTATCGATAAGTCAAAGTCACATGACTATGATATTAAAAGATGGAAGAAATCCTTTACTTGCATTAGAAATATTCTCCACACAGAAATTCCAGAGATGGACCACTGATGTCAGTATTTGGAAGGAGTTATGGAAGAGGAGAAGAAACAGTAACTTATCTTTAACAGTCATAACTGCAGTATGCATTTGACAGAAATATCTATATTTCAATGCAACTTTGAAAAACAGTACTTTTGCAAAAGAAACATCTTAATACTTCCTTCCTCAGGAAGGGTGGATTACAACAAAGGTTTTGAAGAAATCAAGTAATTGCTAAAGTTGATAAAATCTTAATGCTGTCCTCTTGTTTTACCTAAGACTAACATGTAGGTGGGAAAATGTAACTTTTGGGAGTTTAGATTTTATTTGGTGAAATATAAAGTGTCTGATTCCTCTATTCTATATCATATTGATGCCTCATATCTGTCCTAATTCTTGAAGCTTACATTTTAAAGTAAAAATGGTTGGCTGTTCTATGCCTCTCCTCTTAGGTGCACCCTTAGAGAATGCTGATGTGCCACTTTGAGAAGAATTATTGGAAGAATTTATGTAAAGCAGTGTCATCTTATAGTGAACAATGATTTCTTGTGTGTTATGGTGGCTATCTGTATTCTAGATCTCTTTTATATCAGGAGTGTCAATAAGAAGATAAATTTTGGCACTTTAAGCCAAGTAAACAAGGCCCTGTGGACTTACTATGATGTAGGTTCAGTGGTTTATCTCACAGATTTCATTTCCTTTTCTATATCCTGAATACACACTACTTGTGGTTAACAAATTCAGCTGTCTTAGTTTTACTTAATATGTCATTCACAGCTCTCCAATTTTCCTGATCCTGTACAGTATCACTTGCAATGTTTGTGCAAGAAACAAGGCAAATCAGTGTTGCCTGTGTTACATGCAAATGTAAGGGGTTTGGAAATGCAGAAAGCTTCTTAGAGTGTTTAGCCACCTAGTTTCCATTCATTTTAATAGGACTGTTTCACCTCAGTTATCACCTCTTATCCTCTACCATTCACATGGTGGCTGTAGATCTGAGAAATTGACAATGAAATATCTGACATCAGGAATTTTTAAGCCCATATGTAATCTGTGTCCTTTAGAATGAAGATTATCAACACTTAAATGACTAGGTAAAGAATAATGTCTTTCCTCAGGTCCGGAGTCCAACTGTCCCTATTTACACAGACATGAACCTCAAAAGGCCTCACCATTCTCCAAAGTATCCTTCAAAAGGAATGTCTACCATGTCAAAGTAGAAATTGTACTGAGAAATAAACCAGGAGTGACAGAAAACTTGAAATTATTTACAAGTTACATTTTGTTCTCAGAAGATACCAAAATGAACCATGTGTTTTTCAACTGAATTTTCACATGTTCAGTGTTCCTCAGCCAAATGTTAGTGTGGCTTTGGTCATTAAGATATTGATTGCAGATGACAAAAAATTTGCTCTTAAAAACATCGTAGGGTAGGCAGACCATGGTCTTATGAAGATTAAAAGAAAAGTCCTCTGGCTTCAGCCACAGCAGGAGACAGATTTAAAAAAAAAAAAAAATCCTGTTGAAGTGGGTGGACTTCAGCTGAGTTTCACAATGAGGTAGAAAAAAATATATAGTTGTTGGTTCCTTAAGACGGAATTGTCTGTCCCATTAAAATTCCTGTGGATATCCAGGCATTCAAGCTTCACTAAAAATATTATTTAAGTATTTTATAAGCATTTTTGCTTTTTACAGTCTTGGAGTTTGACTTAAAAATTGCCACTTCTATAGTTATGAGTGATTTATGAATCAGCTATAGGGTTATTAATTTCCTGTCTTTAATAGTAAGAATGCAGATAAGTAGTAGGAAGAAGATTCTACTGTAACTCGAACAGGAATCTAGATTCTTTCATCTTCCTAGGTCTTTTTCACCTATGAGTAGGACAACAAAATTAAAGGAACTGTTCATGAAGTGGTAAACGTCATTGCACTAACAGCAGGTAGTGTATAGCCTCCTCTTACCAAGTCAAAATTAGATACCTGATCTACCTATGTGATGACAAAAAAAAAAAAAGAGAATGAAAGAAATATATTCATTTTTCTGTATTAAAAATTAGGTTACATGTAAAAAAAAAACACTGAATCAAA
>WAAB01015500.1:100490-156197 GCA_013389865.1 Piaya cayana | reverse complement strand
AGCAGGGTGAGGAAAGTGGGGTCATGTCGCGGCTGGGCGCAGGGGGGAGGAGAGGGGCAGGCCCACTGCAAGGAGGGGGACTGCAGGGAGAGCCGGCATGGAGAAGGGAGGGGATCCTCCCGCGGCTGGGGACTACGGGGAGGGAAGAGGGGGGTCCTCCCGGGGCCTCGGGAAGGAAGGGAACGGGAAAGAGAGAAGGTTACGGGGAGGTGAGAAGAGTACGGGGAGGGGAGGGGTGGGGTCCCTTCGGGGCTGGGGGCTACGGCGAGGGGAGGAGGGGACCGTCCAGGACAGGGGGAAAGGAGGCGGGGTCCCCCCAGGACAGGCCGTACCTGCTGCCGCGACGCCAGCACGTCCTCGGCCAGCTCCTCCACCTCGGCCAGGTAACGCAGCACGAAGGCCGGGTCCCGCGCCATGGCGGAGCTCAGGGGCCCGGGCCACTCCGCTTCCGGTCTGCGCTCCGGGTCCGCCGCCTCTCCCCGCCGGGCGCAACCGCAGCCGCGCGTGCGGGTTCCGACCTCGGGGTGGGGTGGGTGGTGTCACGGCGCGCCCCCTGCCGGTCGTAGATGGGGCTGCGGCCACCGACCTGCTGGGCGAGCTGGGGAGGGACGTGGCTACCGCCAGGGTCTCCATGTTGGGGCTTGGGCAACTGGAGCTCGCATCCACAGGGCTTCGGACACTGGGCTACTGGGTTGGCTGGAGTAGGGGGGTGGCTACCGTGGGCCCCACATGGGGCTCGGGCAACCGGAGCCCGCACTCACAGGTCTATGATGACCCTGCTGCAGGCAAGTTGGGATGGAGAGGTGGCTACCGTGGGCGCCATGCGGGTGCTTGGGCAACCAGAAACCCCTCAACCCTCTGGTCTTACCGCAGCTCTGCACGTGTGTGAGTTATTTCTGTCCTGCCCTCCCTCCCCTTCCAGCACCACGCTTCCCACTGCTGCCTCAGGATGGATCCATGGGCTGTGGCCAGTGGGATGGGGGTCAACAAAGCCAAACACCAGGTCCTGGACGTTGGTCTTAAGAACCCCATGCAGCCCCAGGCTGGGGGAAGAATGGCTGGAAGGCTGCCTGGGAGAAAAGGACCTGGGATGCTGGTCAACAGCGGCTGAACACGAGCCAGCAGTGGCCCTGGTGACCAAGAAGGCCACCAGCATCCTGTCTTGGATCAGCTGTGGTGTGGCCAGCAGGAGCAGGGAAGGCATTGGCCCCTGGACTTGGCGCTGATGAGGCCGCACCCAATAACAATGTCTGCGAGACACTAGGGAAGCAGCAGCGATGGAGGGGACCTGACCTGCTGGCTTGTGACCTTCGTGGGACTCATCTTGGTGAAAAGGGTGTGTGGTGACCCCCAGTGCTGCTGGAGACAAGGACAGCCCCACAGGGACTGCGGGGCACAGGGATGGGGGTGGCTGTCTGGTGGTCACCACACTTGCATGGGCAAATAATCCCTTCATGGAGATTACCCGGATCGGAAGATTACTGGCCCTAATCCCATAAGGTCATTTGTTGCAGTTAACTGGGGAGATCTCCTCCGTCTGCAGCAGCGTGTGCTAAAATAAGGCGGCTTCCAGGGGAGCAGTGGAAGTCAGTGCTTATGCTCCTGGCCAGGCTGTGAGTGATTCACACTCGGGTTGGATTTTTTCCTGACATCAACCAAAAGAGGCAGCGGGACCGGGGCTGGCTGCCAGCCCTGGAAAATGCTCCATTTTTCGGTGGGGGTGGCTGGCTGGGGATCCAGAGCCTGGATTGGGGGCAGCTGCTTCTCAGCCGCCCTCTCAGGGTTGGCTCCCACAGAGTCCCAGCACGACACGGGCACTGAGGTCAGCTGCGGAGTGGGATGCAGGACATGGGGAGGGGTACAGGACACGGGATGCAGGTTTGCTTTTCTCCTGCAGCTTCACACTGCAACATCCACTGCGGAGAGATTGCCTTCTGCTTTCTGCCAAGCAGGAAGGCAGCGTTTGATCCCTATTGCTTTGATGGGATCAGAATGCCTGATTCTCCTGGTATCGCTGGGATCAGAAGTTGAGCTGGAGCTACACCCACCTCCCAGTGACAGCCCCGTCCATCTGTCCCACAGACGCATGGGCACAGCCTCCTGAGACTGGGATTTGGCTGCAGAGCTGGGAGCTGGAGGTGATGCTTGGGAAGTGTGGCCTGGCTGGGGGGTGACAGTCCCCTCCAGCAGGGTGGAAACCTTCTCCCACCACTTCCACCAGCAGCCCTCACCCTGCCCAGTGGAGCGAGTGGGAGAAGAGGAGGCTGAGGGGAGACCTCATTGCTCTCTCCAACTACCTGAAAGGAGGTTGTGGAGAGGAGGGAGCTGGGCTCTTCTCCCAAGTGACAGGGGACAGGACAAGAGGGAATGGACTCAAGCTCCACCAGGGGAGGTTCAGACTGGACATGAGGAAAAAAAAATTCACAGAAAGGGTGATTGGGCACTGGCAGAGGCTGCCCAGGGAGGGGGTTGAGTCACCTTCTCTGAAGGTGTTTGAGGCACGGGTGGACGAGGCGCTGAGGGGCATGGTTTAGTGTTTGATAGGAATGGTTGGACTCAATGATCTGTTGGGTCTCTCCCAGCCTAGTGATTCTATGATTCTGTGATTCAAAGTCTGTGCAGGAGAGAAGGAGATGGGAGCAGGGTGGAGATGGGACAGGGCTGGGGACAGACTGCCTATGTCCTCAGCAGGAGAGGGAAGCACAGTGGCTGTCTGGGGTTGCCAACAACAGCGCGATGAGATGTTGGGCTGCATGGAGGGCAGGAGCCCCTCTCCCTGGGAAGGGCATCCTAGCTCGGCACGGGCATGGGAGAAGCGGCAGCTGAGTCTGCTGCTGCAAGAGGCATCGCGAAGCCAAGGGCACCAGGAGAACATTCTCTGAGCAGCAGCTGATGCTGTGCTCTGCCGGCCTCTCCCCAGCCAAGCTCTGAGCCAACCGCAAGTCATCGTGGATTTCTCTTGCTGGAGCCGACACTGGGGCCTTTTGCTTGGAAGCCAGACTCAGCCCAGGGACCAGAGGTCCATTTGGAGATTTATGTGCCCCCTGGGAAGCGAGCAGTCAGAGGGACCAGCTGCCTGCCTGCTGCAGAGGGCTGCTTTGCTTTGCTGTGTGTTTTGTACTGGAAGGAGCAGGGTTGGGTTTCATCATGTTCTTTTTTCTTTCTTGCTTTCATGGATGCAGCTAGAAACCCTCCCCACCTGCCTGCTGACAGCTGCACTTGGAGACTTCAGGGATGTCTATAGGGGGTTTGTCTCTTTTGTTTTTTTTTTTCCTGTGGCTGCTGGGGCCTGTTTTTAAGATAAATAAGGCTTCAAGGCACAGCCCCTGTGTTCTCAGGCTGTGGATGTTTAACTCTGCTTTCAGAGAGGGCGTTTCAGGGTCTGTGAAGGAAGACGTATCCCTCTGTCCCTGGTCTCCAGGTCTCTTCTCCCTGGTGCTGTGCCCACCATCACGGCAGCACCATCTCTGCTCTGGGACAGAGACTCACTGGGGACTGACCCCAAACAGGGCTGGGGCTGCCCAGGTGTCAGAGGGGGCTCTGACCGGCAGAGACTGTCCCCCAAAAGTGCCCTGGTCCTGACCGGCAGTGGGTGAAAGGCCCCTTTCTTGGGGCTCTGGGATGCTGGGAGCATCCCCTCCCCCCAGCAGGCGTTTGTCGAGGGGATCTGTCAGGAGCATCTCAAGGTTAGATATTTAAGTCGCATTACCCATGCTAATACATGCAGCACGAGCCTCGCCGAGGGCCTGACTCTGCTCCCTTGTGCTGTTGAACGCCTTGCTCCTTCCCTCAGTTGTGTGTACCTGGGCTCGCTAGGGTTTGTGCTGATCCCCCTTGCTGTGCAAGGCACAGTTTGGAAATCAGCCGTGTTCCCTGGGATAAAACACGCTCCCCCTCGCTGTGGGCTGGGCTCCAACCTCACGCGTGGCTCTGCTGCAGGCACACGCGGGGCTGAGCACTGAGGGGTGAAATGCAGTGAGCGAGCAAGAGTCCGTCCCTCTGGGCTGGATGCTGAAGCTGCCTTGATGAGGCAGCTGCCTACATGCGATCACCCTCCCTGGAGACACCCGGCGAAGGAGCAGAAAGCCGTTTCCCTGCTGGCACTACCAAAGATGCCAACACAGTATTGCTACCCATGTGAGTGTGTGTCCCATCCCGGTACCAGCCCCTTGCACTGCCAGCTCACCCAGGGCACCCTGGCTCTGCCGGAATGTGGCATCTGGCCTCTTACAAGCAAGAAAACTGCCTGGAGGAGAAAGACCTGGGGGTGCTGGTTGACAGCAACTGAACAGCAGTGGCCCAAGTGGCATCTTGGCTTGTACCAGAAGTGGTGTGACCAGCAGGTCCAGGGAGGTTATTCTCCCTCTATTCTGCACTGGTGAGACCACTCCTCAAATCCTGTGTTCAGTTCTGGGCCCCTCACCACAAGAAGGATGTTGAGGCTCTCAAGTGAGTCCAGAGAAGAGCAACGAAGCTGAGGAAGGGGCTGGAGAACAAGTCTGATGAGGAATGGCTGAGAGAGCTGGAGGTGTTCAGCCTGGAGAAGAGGAGGCTGAGGGGAGACCTCATTGCTCTCTACAACTACCTGAAAGGAGGTTGTGGAGAGGAGGGAGCTGGGCTCTTCTCCCAAGTGGCAGGGGACAGGATGAGAAGGAATGGCCTCAAGCTCTACCAGGGGAGGTTTAGGCTGGACGTTAGGAAAAAAATTTTCATGGAAAGGGTCACTGGGCACTGGAACAGGCTGCCCAGGAAGGGGGTTGATTCACCTTCCCTGGAGGTGTTTAAGGGACAGGTGGACGAGGCGCTGAGGGACATGGGTTAGTGATTGATGGGAGTGGTTGGACTCAATGATCTGATGGGTCTTTTCCAACCTGGTGATTCTATGTTTCTATGAAACAGCAGAGAGATGGTGGGGCAGGGCAGCACCTGAGCACAGATCCCAGTGCCCCAGGTCCACCTGGAGATCTTGGCACTTCACCAGGTTGTGCGGCTGTGTAGGGACATCCACAAGGCTGTTCCTCCAACGCAAGGCTCAGGTCCCTGCTGGGATCCTTTGGGCCATCTCGGGCTGGAGAGTGGCGGCCTGCGGCCCTGCGCTAGCCCTGAGGAAACAGAGTCACCTGCAGCGTCTTTATCCACCCACACCCATGGCGGGACAACACTGCCCTGTCCTGCTCCAGCGCCGGACAGAGTCGTGCTGGGCTGAGGACTGAGTCTAGGGGTGAGGGTAGCCCAAGGTCACCCTGCAGCTAAAGAGGGTCAGAGCGGGGTGCAGGGGGCATCGCTGGCACCAGGCAGAGGCCGGCGGGACCAGGCACCCCTTCCTGGCAGGGACCTCGGGGGTCGGGACCAAGCCGGGTCTGGTTAACCCTTGCTGGCGCAGGATGGCGTAGATGCCGACCGGGACCGTGTGCTCCTCCGGGACCCCCGCGGGGCGGCTGCCCCTGGCGGAGAGGGAGCGGCGGGGCAGGGACTCTAGTGGCCGGTCTGGGGGCTGGGGGGGTCGGTGAGGCGAGGGCTGCCGGGNCGGGTGCCGGGCGGCGGGGGCGGGCGCTGTCGGGGCGGGCTCGGCGTCTCCGTCCTCCCTCCGGAAGTCTCTCCCGCTCCCTCCTTTCTCCTCCTCTCCCCCGACAACATGGCCGCGAAGTCGGACGGCGGCGGCGGCGGCCCGGCCGTGAGGCTGGAGAGCCCGGAGGGCGGCGGCGGGAGGCGGGCGGGGGTGGCCGTGCCCCCGACGCGGCGGTACCGGCTGCGGGACGGGTGCTGGGTGCTCTGCGCCCTCCTGGTGTGCTTCGCGGACGGCGCCTCGGACCTGTGGCTGGCGGCCCACTACTACGTGCGGGGGCAGCGGTGGTGGTTCGGGCTGACGCTGCTCTTCGTGCTGCTGCCCTCGCTGGTGGTGCAGCTGCTCAGCTTCAGGTGGTTCGTGTACGACTTCGCCGTCAGCACCAAGGACAGCGCCGCCAGCACCAAGGACAGCGCCCGCGGGCCCCGCGGCTGCTGCCGCCTCTGCGTCTGGGTGCTGCAGGGCCTCATCCACCTGCTGCAGCTGGGGCAGGTCTGGAGGTACGGGATGGGGGGACATGGGGCTGGGATGGGGCTGGTGCAGCTGGGACAGGTCTGGAGATACGGGAGGGGGGGACTTGGGGCTGGGAGGGGGCTGGTGCAGCTGGGGCAGGTCTGGAGTTAGGGGATGGGGGAACATGGGGCGGGGATGGGGTGGGGGCGGCGGGGACGGGTCGGGAGATACGGGATGGGGGGACAGGGGGGGGGGATGGGGCTGGTGCAGCTGGGACAGGTCTGGAGATACGGGAGGGGGGGACTTGGGGCTGGGAGGGGGCTGGTGCAGCTGGGGCAGGTCTGGAGGTATAGGGTGTGGGGGGGGTATGGGGCACCAAGGGCGGGGATGGGGCCGCTGCAGGGCCTCATCCATGTCCTGCAGCTGGGGCAGGTCTGGAGTTACAAGGTGTGGGGGGACAGGGATGCTGAGGATTGGCATGGGGCTGCTGCAGGGCCTCATCCATCTTCTGCAGCTGGGACAGGGCTGGAGTTATGGGGTACAGGGGTCATGGAGCCAGGCTGGGGGTGGAGGGGGTGGCAGGGTGCAGCAGGGTCAGGAGTGGGGATAAGGGGGTGCATCATGGAGGTCACAAGTGGGGACAGCGAGGCATGGGAGGAAATGTGTGGGGGTGGCAATGTGCTGCAGGGGCCCAGGGGTCTGGGGAAGTGGGGAGACATGGGGATCAATCCCACTGCACCCACTGCAAGAAGAGTCCCAGCAAAACCCAGTTGTGGGTGCAGGCAGGAGCTGTGGGTGCAGGCAGGAGCTGTGGGTCATCAGGCAGGATCTATGGGTGCAGTCACAAGCTGTGGGTCAGGCAGGAACTGTGTGTGGCCCCTGCTGCTCAGTGGGGTGGCACAGACCTGCTGTCCCCGTGGCTGGCAATGCTGGGCCTGCTGCTTCTCTCACTCCAATCCTCATGCCAGGCGCCTCCCTGCACTGCTCGGTGCTCTCTGCCCTCTGTGGGGTGAGGGTGAGTGCCATGGCATTTGTCCCCAGCCTTCCCAGGCTCTGCTGCCAGCCCGTTCCTGACCCTGGGAATGGCAGGGTGAGTGGCAGCTTGGCAGACTGGAGAGGGCTCCAGGTCCTTCACCTGTGTCTGCACAGACTCTCCAGAAGTCTAAGATAATGGTTTGTTGGCACCTTCCTTCCCTGTGCCATGGAGCCAGGGCTCTGCTCTTTCCCAGCTTGACTGAGCCCTGGGGCAGTGAGGAAAAGCCACGGCTCTGAGCTGCTCCCTGGACAGAGCAGGCAGCGCTCCCAGCTCTGATTTTGGCGTTGTTTTCTCTTCTGAGTAACTGTAGTAGAGAGGTTCCTCCACTCCCTCTTGTTGTCTGCGTGTATGCCTTCATCGCCTGCTTCTCCTGGGATGCTCCTGAGATGTCTAAGCTTGTTTGTCATCACAGCGTGCACCCTGCTAGAGGGGCCCCTGCCAGGAGTTGGACTTAATGATCCTTGTGGGTCCCTTTGAACTCAGAACATTATATGATTCCCTCACCAGCACAGCCACTGCCTGCACCTCTGTGATCCCACCCATCCCCATGGCAGCTCTCGGGGTGCACTGGCTGCAGGGTGGGTGCAAGCCCCCCACCCTTATTGGAGCTGGTGAAGGAGAGGATGGGAGCGCTCTGGCTTCAGTGAGCCTTGGCCTGCAGGCAGTTACCTTTTCCTGGTCTGAGTTCATAGAATCACAGTGTCCTGAGTTGGAAGGAACCCACAAGGCTCATCGAGCCCAACACCTGTCCCCACACAGGACATCCCCAACCCTGAGTGTCTGAGGGCTTTGGCGAAACACTTCTGAAATATTGTCAGTATTGGTGCTGTGACTGCTTCCCTGGGAGCTGTTCTAGGGCTTCACCACCCTCTGGGAGAAGAACCTTCTCCAAATGTCCAACCTAACCCTCCTCTGGCGCATCTTGGGAGAGATGTACTCTCTGCGGTTGGGGGCTTTGCTCCCTGTGGTGTCAGCCGCACTCTCCTGATCTGCTGCACCGCAGAGGCTCTTAAGCCAATTAAAGCAGGAACTCTCAGCACTGACCCTCTAGGACATGTTGGTCTTAAGCTGCAGCTGAGGCTCTTTCTAATCCCAGGATTTGGGATTAGCTCGGGTGACCAGTTAAATGCAGTTTGCTAAACCCATTAGCGAGGCTGGATCTGGTGCAGGTGGATGTGGCACTTAAAGATGTCTCAAAGAAACGCTGCATGTGAAGGAAAGGCTTTTCCCTGGCCAGGGTGCTGTGCCCCTTGTCAAACATCTCCCCTTCCCTTAATTTACCTGCCTCATCCCTGCCTTGCCATCACCTTGGATTCATTCCTACCAAATCCTTCACTGTGAAGCCAAGAGCCTCACCTGTGACAAAGACCCCCAAATCACTAAAATGCAGGTGCTTCCCGGCTGCAAAGGCAGCTCCGAGCACTAGATCTGAGGCTGTCCCGAGTTAAAGCTGCTGCTAGAAGCTGCTGAAGTTAGTTATCACCAGTGTGTTCATATTGCACTTGCAAATCTTCTGCCACGGGTGCTCTCCAGAGACTGTGCTGGCTGTGAGGCCGTGTGCTCGTGTAAGCAGTAGCAGCACAGGGATGGGCCCATGCTGCTGGCAGCAAACCCATCCATGGTGGGGCTCTGGAAAATCCATCTGTGGTGAGGCTGTGGCAAACCTGTCTGTGGTGGGGCTGCAGTAAATCCATCCATGGTTGGACTCCAGTAGATCCATCCATGGTGGAGCACTGGCAAACCAGGCACCTGCCCAGTCCCACCACCTTCATGCTGCAGGGGCTTACCAAATTTACTCTGTAATACAAAGGAGGGAGCAATTAGCCCTGAGAGCTCTCGTGGTTGGTTTCTGCCTCGTCATCATTTTTTTTTTTTAAATTAAACGGTTTTTTTTTTTGTTCGAGTGATTGATTCTGTTCTTCCCATGCAGCTGCCGTGGCGCTGGGTTGGGAAGCGCTTGCCGTGCGCTGTCAGCGCGTGGGGATGTTTCTCTGGGCTGAAACACCACAGGATGATCAAATGCATAACAAATAAGAATCAACATTTCATTCTGGCAAGTTGATGGGAGATAAAATCTCACTTTAATGAGATCTATGGAGCCGATGGGAAGACAGGAGAGCAATTTTGGGCCTGCCGAAAGCTGGGGGGAGGTGGCTGGTCACTTGTTGAGCAGCTGAGGAGCTGGGGATGGCGCAGCAGGTGCTGGCTGTGCCGCGGGGATGACACCGCGCTGGGGTCTGCACGGGGGGCTGCTGTGCTCTGCAGATGGTGGGATCACAGCGCTGATGAGCTCAATTAGCAAGGCCGATTGCAGGGAGAGGGGGAGTTCACCAGTGCCTGCGCCTCATTGTCTGTGGGTGCCCGTGGACCAGCGGTGATGCCCTGTGGCATCCTGGGCTCCACGTTGCTTATGCTGTTGCTTCTCCCTCAATGCCATGTCCCCTGTCCCCAGGCTGTCCCCTGGTTTGCACCCTGACAGCGAGAGGCAGGGAGCTGGACTGGGGGCAGTGGCCATGGCAGTGCTGCGATGGCAGTGCCGGCTTGGCTGCCCACAAGTAGGTGGCACCAGGCAGAAAACCTGTGCCAGGAGCCAGGAGGCGAGCAGCCACAGCCTCTCCCCCTGATCAGCAAGGGATGGGAGCAGCAAAGTCTAAAATTACCTGCTCTCCCCGAGGTGGGCAATCAAATGTGATTTGGACACCAGTGCAAAGCAGCCGGTGGGGGCTGGAGCTGGGCTGGACCCCGTCACCACAAGCACCTGCTGAAATTGGGGTGGAGGCTCTCAGAGGGGCTTTGTGGGGTCTGGGCATGGTGGGTGGGAGGTGATGGAGCAGGTGGTGATAGGACTGCCCAGGGCATCACTGGCCCTGCTGGGGAGGACTACAGGATCCTGGTGGGACTGGTGTGTCCATCCCAGCATAGCAAGGGAGCTGGAGCGGCTGCCCGGGGCAGGAGCAGATGGCAGCAAGGTGGCACGGGGGGCCTCAGTGGCCCCGGCTGATGGCCCTCACCGTGGTCTCAGGTCTGTGCCGCCCAGAGGTGGGAGCACCCAGCTGTCCCTGCACTGGGAGCAGGGCCAGCTCCTACCTCCTCCCGCTGACGGATGAGCTGAAAATGCTGGGATCAGGATTTCTCCCATGCTTCAGGCTAATGGAGTCAGCTGGCAGTGCTTTCTGGAGCTGATGGAGAGGCTGTCGCTCTGTGTGATGGTTTTACTCAGCTGGGAGGAAGCTTTATGGCCTAACGTCCTTCTGCGTCATCTTTCTATTTTCCTCCTCATCCGGCTCCCTCCTGCCCCTGTGGCAGAGGAGCCACTGGCCCATGGTGAGCTCAGGGCTGCCCAGGGATGCCCTGTCTGTCCGGCATCGTGTCTCTTCCCGTGGTGCCCGGATCTGGCCCCGTGCCACAGGGAGGGGTCCCTGGTGGCAGTGACTCAGCCGGCACATGTGTCAGTGCCACATACACCTCCGCTGACCCCCGGCCGACGACCAGATGGCTGGGGCTGGCATGTGCCCGTGCCCACAGCCTTGCCAAGAGCCGAGGCAGCGCTGGCACAAGTGCCTGGGAGCTTCCCGCGGGCATCGCGGCACAACCAGCTGGTGCTTCCCTCCTGGCCAGGGCAGGGGGCAGCAGGGCAGGCTCCGTGCCAGCACCAAAATATCCCCTTTGAGAAGCAGCTGGATATGGAGACAGGCACCCCAAACCCATTGGTGGGCAGAGAGTGGGGTTGTGGGCAGCATCCCCAATCAGGATGGGAGCCGGACCCTGTGTATGGGACAAGGGCATGTGGGCAGTGCCGGAGGGCTGTATGAGCACCACGATGGCTGGGTGGGCAGCGGGGCAGTGGCCAAGTGAGCCCTGGGGCAGCTGGTTTTGCACAAGCTGCCCCTTCCCAGCATTTCAGGGCTCTTTGTGGGACAGAGATTGGCATCGCCACATTGCACTCTGGCTGTGGGGGGCTTTCCGTGGCCCCAAATCGGGGGGGAAATGCTTGCCTGGGTGGTTTGGCAGTGGTCACAGGGAATGCCTGGCATGGGCAGGGGAAGATGAGCTCGGCTGCCTGGGCAGTGGAGGCTCCTCTCACCCTCTCACCCCTCCTGGCGCAGGTACCTCCGCACGCTCTACCTGGGGCTGCAGAGCCGCTGGCAGGCCGAGCACCGCCGCCGCCACTTCTACTGGCGGATGATGTTTGAGAGCGCGGATATCAGCATGCTGCGGCTGCTGGAGACCTTCCTGAAGAGCGCGCCCCAGCTCGTGCTGCAGCTCAGCATCATGGTGCAGCAGAACAGCATCGACCCGCTGCAGGGTAAGGGACACGGACCCATGGCAGAGGACGGGGGTGGCTGGAGGGGGTCCCGGGCTGCCACAAGCTCTCACTGCCCCTCCCCACTTTGCACCTGCAGGGCTCTCGGCCTCAGCCTCGCTGGTCTCCCTGGCGTGGATGATCGCCTCCTACCAGAAGGTGCTGCGGGACTCGCGGGAGGACAAGATGCCCATGTCCTACAAGGGGGCTGTGGTGCAGATCCTGTGGCACCTCTTCACCATCGCCGCCCGTGCCATCGCCTTCGCCCTGTTTGCCTCCGTGTTCCAGCTCTACTTTGGCATCTTCATTGTTACCCACTGGTGCATCATGACCTTCTGGATCATCCAGGGTGAGACGGACTTCTGCATGTCCAAGTGGGAGGAGATCATCTACAACATGGTGGTGGGCATCATCTACATCTTTTGCTGGTTCAACGTCAAGGAGGGACGCAGCCGCTACCGCATGTGCATCTACTACATCATCACACTGTCGGAAAACGCTGCCCTCACCGTCCTCTGGTTCCTCTACTACGACCGCAAGACCACCTCCGACTTCGACGCCTTAATCCTCGTCTGCGTGGTCAGCTCCAGCTTTGCCCTCGGCATCTTCTTCATGTTCATCTACTACTGCCTCTTGCACCCCAACGGCCCCATGTTTGGCCCCCAGGCCGGGGGCTGCATTTTCCGGCAGCCGCCGGCTCCAGCACCAACATCCCCCACGGATGCTGTCACCAGCCCCCCACGCTCGCTGCCGCGGACTACAGGAGGGGAGAGGGATGGGGCGCCGGGGGAGCGGGACAGCTGCGTGCCCGTCTTCCAGGTGAGACCCTGCGCCCCACCGGCACCAGCCGCCCGCGCCCCGCGGACAGAGGGGCCTGTCATCCGCATTGACCTGCCCAGGAAGAAGTACCCAGCCTGGGATGCCCACTTCATCGACCGGCGCCTGCGGAAAACCATCCTGGCGCTGGAGTACGCGTCGCCCACCACCCCACGCCTGCAGTACCGCACCCCCGGGGCCCCCCAGGAGGTGCTGGAGTATGAAACCACCGTGTAGGATTGGAGGGCACGGCGGGGCCCTCCTGGTGCCATCCCAGGTGCCCTGGGTCTTCGCAGCTGTTTGCCTTTCCGATGGGTTTGCTGGTGCTGCCGTGCTGCCACGCCGAGCACCCCGCGGGCGGGGGCCAGGGAGATCTCTTGGTGCTATGCCCCTCATGCCGCCCTCCTGCAGCTGAACCCCCTGTCCCAGCTCTCCCCGGCTCCCCCAGGGCTCGTCCTTGCCAAAATACCTCACCGGTGCCTGAGCCCAAGGTGGTGGGAGCTGTGATCCTGCAGCATGCAACAGGGTTGGTGGTGCAGGATGGGGACCAGGGCTCCCCCCAGGCTGGGGGATGGTGCCTGTGAGGGGCTTAGGGTGCAGTGGGGCAGCACGTGGGGACACGGATGCCGGGGCAGGGCCATGGGACTGGAGCGCAGCTGCACCAGGGCGGCTGTGTGGGTTCTGTCACCTCAAAGAGCCAGAGTAGGGGACAGCTGGGGTCCAGCCAGGCCCCGTGCCCCCTCAAGCCCTGCAGCTCCACCCCTTTATCTCCATCCTTGGTCCCCCTGGCTTATGACCCACCCTGTGTGGTGCAGACCCTGGCCTGGGGAGCACCTCGGGGGTGGCACAGACCCTGCTCCCCGCCCTCAGCACCGAGCTGGACCCCCAGCTCAGGCTGGGATGGCTGCACCCCATCATCCCTCCCTCGCCATGGGAACCGCTTCATCTCATTGGGTTTGTTTTCACCTCAATGGTGACATTTTTTGTGACATTTTCTACCTCCGCTATGTCTGGGGAGGACAGGGCCTGGCTGGCACCTCTGGGGAGGGCATGTGGGGCCACTGGTGTTCCTGGGGCTCCCCAAAGTGGGAATCACACCCCTCCCTCTGTTCTACCCTCCCAGCTTTGGTATCTCTACCCACCTGGGAGTGTTTGCATCCATATCTCCATTGACATCAGCCCTGTCCAGCTCCCCAGTATAAACCTGAGCAGGGATCCTGTCTCCCCCCACCTCCCCCCTGCCCGGAGGAGCAGGGCTGTCCCAGGTTCTGGGTTTGAATGTGTCCCCTTCTCCTGCCCGGATCCGTTGGCGTGTCCCGACCCAAAGGGCTGTGCTGAATGTACCCTGTGCCCACCCCGGGGCCAAGTGTGACACAAGGGGGTGCGTGTGCGTGTGCACGTGTGTGTGTGTGTGTTTGTGCAGGGGGCTGCAGGGCAGGGGAGCTGCTAGACAACCCCTGGCTGTGCACCAGCCCCTTGACCCCTGCGCCCTCGTGCCTTCCCCATGCCCCTCTGCTCGGTCCCTGTGCCAAACCCTGCACCAGGCTGGGGCACATGGGTCACCTCGTCACCCCACCAGGCACCACGCGAGGCTGCGGGGAAGGCTGGCGTGGGGGGCTGCGTGGGGTGGTGTGGGTGGCCAGCCCTGTGGCACAGCCCAGGAGGGTGGCAGCGTGGGCTTGGTGGCATCACATTGGTTTTCTTTCCCATTTCTCTGTAGCTGGAAAGACGGGGTGACAGCGGGCTGGGCCAGGCCGTCGCTGGGGTCACTGGTGCTAACTGGTGCTAACTGGAAGCCTCGGAAAACCTTTCAGAGGAGGGTGCAGAGTGCGGTTGAGGCTGGACAGTGGGCTGGGCGCCCAACCCTCCTTCACCATCATTAACGGGCAGACCCCAGGGTGGGTGGCGAGCAGGCCAGGCAGCACTGGGTGCGGGGCGGCTCCTGGGGGGTCTCTTTTCCTCAGGGAAGGTGGGGGGCAGCATGGGGCAGCTGGGCTGGGGTCACCCCTGGAGGCGTCGAGCAGCACTGCAGCAGGTCCCCACATGGTACCCAGATGACAGCAGCTCCTCCAGAAGCCACCAAGGATGGAGACAGGCAGCATGGGGACTGGGTGCTGGCACGGGATGACTCCTCTGGGGTCCCCAAATCCCTTCCCTGTCCCCCCAGGGCAGGAAGGAACCTCCAGCTGGGGCAATCTGCAAGCCCCATGCCCTTCACCCCAGGGTTTGTGTGAGGACGCAGGACAGAGGGACACTTTTCTATGCACTCAAGCCACGGTACCCTCAGCCCTGGGCTCTCTGGGCAGGGAATTCAGCAGCTGTCACTGAGCCTCTGTCTGCGTGGTGCTGCCCTGCTCAGTGAGGGGAGCCCAGCTGCATGGGGGCACAGGGCAGCGTGAGCCCCTCTGCCATTCCCAGAGTGCAGCCACCATCCTGCCCCTCGCCCAACCACATGGGAAGCCAAGCCCAGCTCCCTGGTGCCAGCAGCAGCACCAGGGCAGCAGCGCCAGCTCACCAGGACCACGGTGAGGGGACAGAACCCAGCATCCAGCTGGGCGCTGTGGGACACGGGCAGCTCTGGGGATGCTCGAGACCCCACTGGGCTGGGGATCCCAGTTCCCAGGGGTTGCAGCAGGGCCACCCCGGCTTCAGGGAGAAGGGAGAGGTTTGTGCCGGCTCCGTTGGCTCCTGGTGGGGGCTGCTGGGGGGCTGTGACCCGGAGGGTCTCCCTGTCCCCCTGCGCTGGGACCTGGCGGCCGCTGTCACGTACTGTAAATATTCTGTGTGCCACCCTCTTCTCTGGGACCCTCGGCGCGGGAGAGCAGGAGGCTGGGGTCTGTACCAAGACTTTTTTGTATACCACAAACTTTTTGTATATTTTTAATTTTGCTGCGACATGAGATATTAAATTCATTTCAATAAGCCCTGCCTGCGGGAACTCATCCTTGCCTGTGGGTGCAGGATGCTGCCCCCCCATCCCGGGTGGTCAGAGCACGGAGCAGGATGGGCTGCAGCGGTGCTGGTGGCCCTGGCCGATGCTGGTGGCTGGCAGGGAAGGGGTGCACGGTCAGGATGCAGCATGAGGCCACCGGACACGGCCACTGCGCAGCCAACCTCCTCGCTGCCGGAGGCTCTGGTGCTTGGACAATGCCTGGATCCACGGGTGGCTGTGGATGCGGGTGCTGAGTGCTCCTGCTGGTGCCGTTCCCCGTGAGCTGGGCAGGATGGGGGCAACACAGCCAGCTTTGCCCCACGAGGATGGGGCTCGTGTGGGGTCAGGAGGGAGCAGAACANCAGCTTTGCCCCACGAGGATGGGGTCAGGAGGGAGCTGAACTGACCCACATCCAGGGGGACCCACAGCATGGGCTGGGCAGCCAGTGGGCACCCCCCAGACCTGGCTCTGGGCTTGTCCAAGCCTACGCAGCCTCTGCCCGGAGCCCAGCCCAGGTCAAGGGCCACCAGCAGATCCAGTCCCAGTCTTAGTCCTCATCCCAGTCCCTGTCCTAGTCATGATCCTGTCTCAGTCCCAGCCCCAGTCTCCATCCCAGTCCTAATCCCAGTCTTGGTCCCAATTTCAGTCCCAGTCCCTCTCAGGCCAGCTCAGTCCCAGTCCCAGTCTCAGTCCCAATCCCTCTCAGGCCAACCCAGTCCCAGTCCCAGTCCCAGTCCCTCTCAGGCCAGCCCAGTCCCAGTCTCAGTCCCAGTCCCTCTCAGGCCAGCCCAGTCCCAGCACGCCCCAGGAGGGGCAGGAACTCACATCCTGGCCATCCTGGTGGAGTTTCCGACACAGGAAAAGGCAGCGGCGCCGAGCGGGGCGGTGGGGGCAGCTGTGCTGGGAGGCAGAACCGTGGCCCCACCATGGACTGCGAGGCCAAGAAGGGGAAGAAGGTACATGGCGCTGGGGATCTGGGGGGGCAACGGGTGTTTGGGAGGTGGTGACACTCATGGGGACACATGGACAAGGGGCCCCGCGCCCCCTGCCACCTGAACGACCCCAGCTGCACAAACTCAGGGTGAGCAAGCAGAGAGGTGCCCGCAGACCCAGTGCTTGGGTGCCAGGGTTGGGTGCACAGTACCGACGTGTCCCTGCACCTGCTCTCCCCACCAGGGCTTCGTGTCACCCATCAAGCGGCTGGTTTTCCCCAAGGCGGCTCGGCGGCCGGCGCTCCGCAGCAGCGTCTACCGACGGCCGCTGCACTCGGTGCCCCTCTATCCCCCCGACTACCTGATCGACCCCCAGATCCTGCTGCACGACTATGTGGAGAAGGAGGTGAAGGTAAGGGGCTCCGGGGGTCCCCAGGGATGCCTGCTCACAGCAAGGAGGGATGTGGCCACCACACCGAGAGCCACCACCCGCGGTGGCCAGGAGGGTCTTGGTGCTTTCCCTGCTCAAACACCCAGGGAGGGTGAGCTGGAAGGGCAGGGAGGACTCCCCTGCCATGCAAGGTGTCTCTGCACATCAGGGGGATACAACCTCCCTTTGGGGGTGCCCTGGAGGAGGATACACAGCCCCAAGTCCTCCAAGCTGCTCTGAGTTTTGTCCCTCCCAGTTTTTAGGCCACTTGACGTGGGTGACAGCGTCCCTGAACCCCTCCAGCCGGGATGAGGTGCTGCAGCTGCTGGACACAGCCAGGGTAAGAGGGGTGCCGACCCCCAGGCACCTCCCCCCAAGCACTGCCCCGCACCACTGGTTGCCCCACATCCCTGCCACACACTCTGCCCCTGCAGCAGCTGAAGGAGCTGCCATTGCAGACAACGCCGGAGCAGGACAGCATCCTCAGCCTCTCCGCACGCTGCCTCCTGCTCACCTGGCGTGACAATGAGGAGCTGATCCTGCGCATCCCCACCCACGAGATCGCTGCAGCGTCCTATCTACGTGATGATGCCCTGCACCTCCTCATCCTCAAAACTGGTGCGGGGGTCTGGCTGGGGGCACCAGCTGTATCCCCAGGGCATGGAGGGATAGAGGTTGGGGGACGTTAGTGGGTGTCAGCTCTGGCTGGGGCAGCAGCATGGGCTGAACACAAAGGCCCACGTTGCACTCCTGGCTCGGAGAGGGGCTTGGTAGGGGTCCCCTTCCCAAGGCACAGGTGGATGAGGCATTCAGGGACATGGTTTAGTGTTTGATAGGAATGGCTGGACTCGATGATCTGGTGGGTCTCTTCCAATCTGGTGATTCTATGATTCTATGAAGGGCTGGAGGTGACACTGCCTCTGGCTGCCATCCCGACCCCACAGGTCTCCCTCATCCCTCCCCATCCTGCTGGCCACAGGGACAGGGCAGTGGGGCAGGGGGCTGGGGGCCAGGTGAGGTGGGCAGCACAGCCCCTGCCCTGCTGCCCAGCTTCATCTCACTGTGCCAGGCCTGGGAGTGGACCCTGTCCCTGCGGGCGCACACCCCGAGGCAGCTCCGGCTGGGGTGCCCAAGGCATTCCCCAAGGCGTTCCCAGCCGAGAAGCGTCCGGGGGGCTCGTGGCCAGAGGGCGGGCGTCTGGGGGGCCCGATGGAGCGTCGGCACACCATCTGCAGCCTGGACTGGCGCGTGGCACGGGGCGGTCAGGAGGGCCACCAGGGCGGCAGCCTGGAGAGGCGGCGGGGTGGCAGCTGGGAGCGGCGGCAGCGTGGGCGACCCTCGGGCAGCTGGGAGCGGCGGCAGCCCTGTGGTGGCAGCTGGGAGAGGAGGCAGGCAGGCACCGCTGGCGGCAGCTGGGAACGCGGCACCGGGTTCGGCAGCTGGGAGAGGCGGCACGCCGGCAGCAACCCGCTGGACCCTCAGGAGCCCTGCCCTGATGCCTACTCCAACCTCATCATCCTCGCTGTGCCCAACAGGGTGAGCAGCACCAGCATACGGCCACCCAGTGACATGTGGCCACCTGGTGGCAATCGTCTGGTGGAAAAGAATCTGGGGATGTTGGGCAACAGCCATTCCAGCAGTGGCCTAGGTGGCCAAGGTGACCGACAGCTTGGATCAGCCGTGGGGTGGCCAGCAGGAGCCAGGCAGGGATCATCCTTGCACTCTGCGCTGGGGAGGTCACGTCGAATCCTGGGTTCAGTTTTGGGCCCCTCAGTCCAGGAAAGACATTGAGGGGCTGGAGCATGTCTGGAGAAGGGAATGGAGCTGGGGAAGGGCCTGGAGCCCAGGGGTTCTGGGAGCAGCTGAGGGACCTGGGGCTGTTTAGCCTGGAGAAGAGGAGGCTGAGGGGAGACCTCATCGCTCTCTGCAGCTCCTGGAAAGGAGATTGTGGTGAGGTGGGTGCTGGGCTCTTCTCCTAGGTGATAAGGGATAGGATAAGAGGAAATGGCCTCGAGTTGTGCCAGGGAAGTTTAGATTGGATATTAGGAAATATTCCTTCACAGAAAAGATTCTCAGGCCCTGGCAGATGTGGAGTTCCCATCCCTGGAGGGGTTTAAAAGCCAAGCAGATGAGCTGCTCAGGGATGGTTTAGTAGAGAACAAATACAAGTGGACTCGATGATCTCAAAGGTCTTTTCCAACCAAATGATTCTGTGATTCCATGTTCTATAACCACCCAGTGGCACTTGCTCACCCATGCTCTCCCCTCCCACTGCAGGATGCTGCTGAGGAGTCCTGCGCCCTCATCTGCCAGGTCTTCCAGATCATCTATGGGGACCAGAGCATCGAATGTGTAGACCGCGCCGGGTACCACTACACCTCCACTCCCACGCGGCCCTGGCTCTCCAGCAGGAGTGAGTGTCCAGGGGTGGCACAGGGCTGACAGGCAGGGCTGAGTGGGTATAGCCTGGGGGGTAGGTGCCATGGCAGCGTCTTGGCCCCACTCTGACGTCTCAGCTCTCCCTCCCCAGGTGAGAGCTGCCGCACAGGCTACGATGCCGACTTCAGCTGCTGCAGCTCCTTGTGAGTCTGGATCTTCTAAGGGTGTCCCTGCACTGGGGTGGTTGCCTGACCCAGCTGTAGATATGCCCCAGCCCAGGCCCCCCAGTGTGTGCTGTGCACCGGGGGATGCAGGCAGGCACACGAGGGGTACCAGGACCCACTGACCCCCGTCCTCCCGCAGCGACGGCTCCCACGACACCTTTGAAGCGTATTACAGCGGTGCCTCCTCACCCTCCTTCCACCAGTCCCACCACAGCCTGGCCACCGCCTGCAGCGGCAGCGACCAGAGCGGCACGGGGCTGGAGCAGCTGCAGGACTACATGGTGACGGTGAGGGCACGGGGACGGGCAATGGGTCCTGCTCGGTGCTAGGGGGTGCAGCAGCGGGGGGCCAAGGCTGTGCACTGCCGGTGTCCCCAGCCCCAATTAGACACCCCATGTCCCCACAGCTGCGCAACAAGCTGTCGCCACAGGAGATCCAACAGTTCGCCCTCCTGCTCCGTGAGTACCGGCTGGGCACACCAGTGCAGGAGTACTGTGGGGAGCTGCTGCGCCTCTACGGGGATCGCAGGAAGTTCCTCCTCCTCGGTGAGTGTCCGGGTTCCCACCACGGCCACCCCAAGTCACCACGTCACCCTGGTGATGTCCATGTATCCCTTGGGGTGCTGGGTGTGCACTGGAGGGTGATGGGATCCCAATATAGGGGATGGGATGGGATGGGGTGGGATGTGATGGGATAGGACAGGACCCCAGCAAGCAGCTGGTGGAGCTGGCTGGCCTCATGCCCCAGTGTCGCCCACCTGGGCAGGGTCGCCCTGAGGCTCGCAGTGTTCCTGGCAGGAATGAGACCCTTCATCCCCGACCAAGACATCGGGTACTTTGAGACCTTCCTGGAGAGCATTGGCATCCGGGAAGGTGGGATCCTCACCGACAGCTTCGGCCGCATCAAGCGCAGTATGAGCAACACCTCGGCCTCGGCCGTGCGCAGCTACGACAGCTGGTCCCTGCGCTCGGAGTCCGAGTCCTTCAACCGCATGATCACGGACATCACCCACGACATCGAGGCACTGGCGCGGGACGAGGAAGAGGAGGAAGAGGAGGAGGACAACTACCTCTGAGGGAGTTCTGGAACCCAGCGGTCCCCTCTGGGCTCACCAATGCGGTGCTGCACCTCTGAGCTCGGACTTGCTGGGTGCTGGGTGTTGGGTGCTGGGTGCTGGGCATCACCACGGTGCTTGGGGTGGGGACGTTAAGGGGGGGACAGGAGTTCTGCAGCGCCCTGGCAGCTCTCGCTGGGGCCGGAGGAGCCCTCGGTCGGCAACACCACGTGCTGTGATTTCTGCAGATTGTAATTAAACACCGAGTCTGGGAGCGGAGCAGGTTTATTGCTCGGGGAAGGCGGGGGAGGGGGCGGGTTGCAGGATGCTCGCAGAGCCGGGGATGGTCCTGGGAGCCCGGAGTAAAGCAGAGAACGGCGACCACCGCTGCCCCGGGGCTGTCAGCCCGGGGGTCCCCGGGTCTGTACCGGGAGGTACCGGTTGCACCCGCCCTGCCGGTGGATTCGGTGGGGAGCGGGGCGTTACCGGGGGGGCGTTACCGGGGTGGAGGGGGCGTTACCGGGCAGAGCGGAGCAGCGGCAGCCCCGGGACCGGGACGGCGAAGGTGAGAGCGGAGCCGTGCGCGGAGCACCGGGACCACCGGGGCTCCGAGCGTCTCGGTGCCGGCACCGGGGTCCCGGGGAGGCGATGCCCGGGGTGTCCCGGGGAGGTGATGCCCGGTAGTGGAGGGGAGGCGATGCCAGAGTACCCTAGGGGGGTGATATCGGGGTCCCCCGGGGTGGCAGGACGGTAATGCTTGGATGTCGTGGGGTACCCCAGAGAGGTGATATCGGGGTGTCCCAGGGTGCCCCGGGAAGGCAATGCCAAGGGTGACGGGGCCGTGACACCTGGGGATGCCCCGAATGCCCTAAGGAAGGGATGCTGGGGTGCCCTGAGCAGGTGATGCCTGGGGATGGCGGGGAGGTGACGCCTTGCAGTGTCCCAGGGTGTCTTGGGGAGATGATGCCCAGGGGCAGCTGGGAGGTGATGTCGAGGAGTCCCGGGGTGCCCTGGCGTGGTGATAACTGGGGGTGACAGGGAAGCAATGCCCAGGCTGCCCCAGGGAAACAAAGCTGAGGTCTCCCGAGATATCCTGGGGAGGTGATCCCTGCCGGTGGCCTTGCAGGGACTGTTGGGGACCTGCCACTGTCTACCCCATCAGCGATGGCGCACGGCTGTGGGCAGCTGCGCTCCCAGAGCTGTGGGGTCCCCTCATCCCACCTGGTCTCAACAGCTCGGGACAGGCACACGGGCTGTGGGACACGGCTCTCCAGGGTGGGATGCAGCAGGAACAGCTGCTCCCAGTGGTGTTCCCTCAGCTCTGTGCTGCTGGAGCCTGCGGGAAAGCCACGGCCACTGGGTCACTGCGTGTGGTGGTGCACTGGGATGCTGTGGGGCTGGGTGGCTGCGGGATGCTTGGACCCCCAGAGATGTTTGTGCTTTGTAAGGCCAAATCCTCTGACCGGCTGTGGGACGAACACAGCAAATACTTGCTGGTGCCCAGCTGCTCTCTCAGCAAGGCCAGGGATGCTGTGCATGTTGTGAGGCCCCACTCACCCTCAAGCTTCCTCCTTCACCTTCTCCTTTCTCAGAGCCGAGGTCTCCCCTAGACAAGGGAAGTGCCTTTGTGGGGGTTTCCCCTCCACTGATTGCTTCTTGCAGCACGTTTTCCTGCTGATATTTCTTGGGGAGCTGGAGAACGTGGAGCATTTTTGTTCGCCCTGGGCTGGTGGCTGTTCCAGGCAGATCCACCCCGGCACAGAGCAGCCATGGAGTGTGGTGGAGAGAGGTGACCCACAGCAGCAGGGGTGCCACGGCCACACCAAGGGATAGGGGACCCCAGGCACCAGCTGTGCCTGGTGGGGAGCCCCAAGCTGCAGCGTAGTGACAGGGGTCCTGTTTTACCGAGAGGCTCTTTCCCATCACGATGCTCAGCATTTACACCCCTGGCTGCAGAAGGCTTTCTGGGGAAAGCTGCTCCGTGACAGCTGCTGTCACCTGCCCAACGTTCACCTTGGGTGACTTCCCCTTTCTCTGCACCAGGAGATCTCTTTTCTTCGCCTGTGCCTCTGCACACCTCACTGGGCACCCTGGGGCTCCCCCAGCTTGGATCTGCCAGGGGAGCAGAGCCCTCTCTCCACAGCCAGGTGGGCACCGCAGCCCATGCTGGCTCCGTGCCAGATGGGATCTGCTGCGTGTGGGGCTGGAACGGGGCTTTTGCCTCTGTTGCAATGAGTTCACTTCCCCTCCCTTGGCTGCAGGATGGGTTGCATGAAGTCAAAGGAAGTTGGTGTTGAGGAGAAGATGATAAAACCCGACTCTGGCCCCAGCTGCCAGCAGGGCCACTACGTGAGGGACCCCACGGCCACCAACAGGAGGGTGAGTGGGAGCTGCTGGGTGAGTGGGGGGTGCGAGGTTGAGCCATCGTGGGGGGCTAAGCCCCTCTCCTTGCCGGGGCTGCCAGTACCGTGAGTGGGACCACCTACACATGCCATGCTGGCAGTGCCCGTGCCCTGGGGCAGGGGGCTTGTCTGTGGGGCTGAAGTCCAGCACAGCCCATGCTGCAGCAGACAAGGACTGAACCCAATGGGAAAGAGGGAGTTGCAGAGAAAGAGAAAAATGAAGGTGTTGGGAGGGGACAGAGATGGCAGTGCTGGGCAGACTGGTGAGGTGCCAGTGCTGCCCCTCGGCTCTGGTGGGGCCAAAACCCCTGTGGGGCACAAGGCTCTGCCACCCACAACATCACTCTGGTTTCTGTCCTGCTTTCCAGAACAGCAATGCCCTTGGTGTGGCCGTGATCCCGCCTGAGGATGGTAGGTACAGGGGGGCTGCAAGCGGGTGCATGGGGAGGGAGAACACAGGGGAGCATGGCCAGGTCCTCTCCAGCCTGGGTCGAATGCTGCCAGTCCCTGTAGGGTGGGAGCTCTGGGACTCCTAGAGGGCCCAGATGCAGCAGGATGAAAATGGAGGCACTGGGTGCTTCAGGGGTCCTGGCTCGTGTCCTGGCTTCCCAGGGTGCTCTGTCCCAGCATGGGGAGGGGTGCCCAGGGAGCTCCTTTGCTGCAGGCCCAGGGGACAATGTGGTGGTGGCACTCTACGACTATGAGGCGATGCACACCGGGGACCTGAGCTTCCAGAAAGGGGAGCGGCTGAAGGTTCTGGAGGAGTAAGTGCTGCTGGCAGACCCTGCCCTGGGTTCTCCTGAAGCCTTGCATGGCCCTGCTGAGTATTTTTCCTGAAATTGGCTCCTGGAGGAGCCAGCGGGGCTTGGTGCCGGGTGCTGTGGATTGACCTGGCACCACCTCTGTCACAGGTCAGGGGAGTGGTGGCAAGCACGGTCGCTGGCAACAGGGCACGAAGGCTTCATCCCCAGCAACTACGTCGCCCAAGCTGACTCGCTGGAGACAGAGGAGTGAGTCCATCCTGTGGTGGCACATCCTGACCCCGTGTGGCCCTGTGCTTGCCCACCATGGCTGTCCCTGCTTCTGCACCGTATCCAGCCCTCAGCCCTGGCCCACGGCTCTGCTCCCAGCCTCGCTGTGCTCCTTGGTTCATTTGACAGGCTGAGAGTTGGGATTGTCCAGCCTGGAGAAGAAAATGCTCTGGGGAGACCTTAGAGCAGATTCCAGCACTGAAAGGGGCTGCAGAGAAGCTGGGGAGGGGCTCTTGATAGGGGAAGGCAGAGATAGGAGGAGGGGAAATGGTTTTCAGCTGAAAGAGGGGAGATTGAGATGAGATCTAAGGGAGAAATGTTTTGCTGTGAGGGTGGGGAGGCCCTGGCCCAGGCTGCCCAGAGCAGTGGTGGCTGCCCCGTCCCTGGAGGTGGTCAAGGCCAGGTTGGATGGGGCTGGGTGCCCCTATTCCAGTGCGAGGTACCCCTGCCCATGGCAGAGGGTGGAACTGTGTGGGCTTTAGGGTCTTTTCCAACACAAACCATTCCTTGGTTCTGTGATCCTGTTACTTGTTTCTGCTGCAGGTGGTTTTTCAAGGGCATCAGCCGGAAGGACGCGGAGCGGCAGCTCCTCGGCCCTGGGAATATGATCGGATCCTTCATGATACGGGACAGTGAGACAACAAAAGGTGTGGAGGGTGCCTGTGGCAGGGATCCATTGCCCTCGCTCACTGGTAGAGGAGCTCAGGAGAGGTGGCCCCAGCCTGGGGGCTCTGCTTTGCTGTGGGGCAGGGACTGGGGATCTCCTACTCCTGCTGTGAGCATCTCCACAAAACCCCATGGTGCTACGACATGTCCAAGCCCCAGGGTGGGGACAGGGGGCTGCTTTGGGGCAGCTTTGGTGTTTGGGGTGCAGGCATCACTGGCCTCGTGCCTGGGGCCAAGGGGGTGCAGCATGGTGGGGACAGGGGCTGCCGCGGTGTCTCTGCTGGGTGATGGCATGGGGTGTGCTGTGGGATGCCCGGGTGCAGAGGGGACGTGTGCCCTGTGTGAGGACTGGCAGCTCACCCCTCCTGGACAGGCTGCTTCTCGCTGTCGGTGCGGGATGGGGATGACCTGCATGGTGGCACCGTGAAGCATTACAAGATCCGGATGCTGGATAATGGTGGCTTCTACATCTCCGCGCGCAGCAGCTTCGAAACACTGCAGGAGCTGGTCCAGCACTACAAGGGTGAGCGCATGTCCTCACCATCCAGGAGAGGGCTTTTCCCCTGAGCAGGGCAGCTGGAGGTGTGCAGTGGCCCAGGGGCTCCTGCAATCTCCGCTAGGCTCCCATTGTGGCTCCAGCTGCTGTGGGATGCGTGGTGCCAGCATGTGTCCTGAAGCCACTGTGGGCTCCACCTCGAAGCACAGAGTGGCCACTGAGGCAGCCTGACTGATGGATCTCGGTGTTTCCTGGCAGGGCAAAGTGATGGACTGTGCCAGAAGCTCACCTACCCCTGCCGTGTGCCCAAACCACAGAAGCCCTGGGAGAAAGATGCTTGGGAGATTCCTCGGGAGTCGCTGAGGCTGGAGAAGAAGCTGGGAGCCGGGCAGTTCGGAGAAGTGTGGATGGGTGAGAGCAAGGGGGAGGCAGCTGGGAGGAAGGTGATGGTGAAGGAGAAAAGATGAGGGTTGGGAGAAGAGGCAGGGGGAGTGGTAGGGTGGAAGAGGCAGGAAGGAAGCAACCCGTGGGAGAGGAGCATGGGGAAGCAGAGATGGCCCTGACCTTAATGCAGAGACTGCTCAGGGCCGGGTGTGTGGGGGCAGCCGTGGGCTGTGTGAGGTCTCCAGTCCTCGTGCTGCAGCTCTGTCTGCAGCAGTGGGTGCTTAAGCTCCAAAATCCAGTGGTTCCGGTGCCTGGGCACTGGGCAGCCTGGGAATGGTCTGTCACGTCTCCCGACAGCTACTTACAACAAGCATACCAAGGTGGCAGTGAAGACAATGAAGCCAGGCAGCATGTCCGTGGATGCCTTCCTGGAGGAGGCCAACCTGATGAAGATGCTGCAGCACGACAAGCTGGTGAAGCTGCACGCAGTTGTCACCAAGGAGGAGCCCATCTACATCATCACCGAGTTCATGGAGAAAGGTGCTGCCTGCATCCCTGCATGGTCACCGTGGGCCAGGCCAAGCAGCGGTGCCCGGGTACACTGAGGATGGTGCAGGATCAACCCCTCCTGCATCCCTGGGCTCGGCTGGGTGCTCTGCCCCAGGTGTTGGGAGTGGGACCAGCTCCTGCCGCTCCGTGTCTGAGTGTGCTGGGCAGGGTGATGCAGTGACAGCCCTGGGAGAGGGAGCAATGGTGACAGGGAGAGGATGAGGAGGAGCGTTCTGCAAGGCAGGAGGTAGTCTGTAGCCAGGATTTCCCCCTCCAATGGATTCCAAGAGAGAGGTGGGAGGTCAGGTGTGTTTCCTGACCAGGTCCTCGCATTGTGCTCAGCTCCCTGGGACTTCGTGGTGCCTCGAGGGTTGGTGCAGATCCCAGCTAAGCCATCATTCCCAACGTTCTTCTGTATCTGCAGGGAGCTTACTGGATTTCCTGAAGAGCAATGAGGGGAACAAGCAGCCGCTCCCAAAGCTGATCGACTTCTCTGCACAGGTGAGGAGGGAGCAGACCTTCCCCAGCTCACTGCTCGACACGCACATAGTGTGATGTTAGCTGACAGCAACATCCATGAGAGGGTCCACCAGCCAAAGGCCTGACATGGGTGTGGGAGGGCATGGGAAAGGCAGGAGGATTCAGGGAAAATCCCCTCAGTTTGGGGGATGTTTTTAGGAGGTGATTTGGGGTACAGCCAAGCGAGCTGTTATACATCTAGCTTTGTGTGTGCAATCATTTGTGCAACCACTGTCTTGTCCCTGCTATTTCTGTGGTGTCCCCAGATGCCAGACAAATGCAGGGGCCCTTTGAGCTGAACTATGGAATAATTCATAGAGGTACCTGAGCAACAGGGAAGCCAGGACAGGAGCTCAGACCCTGGGGGCTCAGGCTGGGTCGCGGGCTCCTCGAGCTGGCTGCGCGAGGGTCTGATCCGCGGTGTTCTCCACACACCATCTGTTCCCAGCAAGCTGGCTCCCACAAAGCACCTGGCTTGGCTCCGTCGCTTGGAGCAGCACTGAGAAGCAAAGGCTGAAGCACTTTTGAGCCTGGCACCCAGGCTTGTGGTGGGGCTGAGTCACCACGAGCAAACCGATGTGTGAACATGGCAATGATCCTTCCGCTCTTGCAGGGCTAGGTTACTTCTGTATTTTGTGTGGAGCTCTGTGAGCAACCTCACCTTACCCTGGCCCTGGAGGTGTGACAGGAGTGTCCCCTCTGGCGGTTCCAGCCCCTCATCAATGCTGGTAGCATCCAGGTATGGGATAATTTGGCACAAATTTAGGGCTTGGTAGCACATACCTGTGTCATCATGATCAGGGCTCAGGGCTGTGCGTGTGGCCGCAGCCAAGCGTGGACACTTCAGGAGACAGAGCTGGGGGGAAAACTTCAGGGATTGTCATGGCCATCCTGCCACACAGAACCCCAGACTCATTTAGGTTGGAAAAGACCTTTAAGATCATTGAGTCCAGCCCTTAACCCAGCACTGGCAACCCCACCATCAAACCCTGTCCTGAATAACCACATCAATGCAGCTTTTAAACTCCTCCAGGAGTGGGGACTCCCTCACTGCCCTGGGCAGCCTCTGCCAGTGCCCAAGAGCCTCTTCCATGAAGGAATATTTCGTAATACCAGATCTAAACCTCCTCTGATGCAACTTGAGGCCATTTCCTCTCATCCTATTGCTTGTTACTTAGAAGAGCTCAGCATTCACCCCACCACAACCTCCTTTCCAGGAGCTGCAGAGAGCGATGAGGTCTCTCCTCAGCCTCCTCCACCAAAACAGCCCCGGGTTCCTCAGCTGCTCCCAGAACACCTGGGCTCTAGACACTTCTTCAGCTCCTTCCCCTCCTCTGAACACGCCACAGCCCCTCAATGTCTACCTTGTAGCAAGGCAGCCAGGACTGATTCCTCACAAACTGTTCTTGGAGACCCCAGGCATCTCCTCGGTTGACTGCCTCCGTGCAGCTCCATCCTGACCAAGGAAGCTCTGCAGTGCTGGCAACCATCACTGCAGCAATTAAAGTCCTCTCATTATCCTCTTAGTGCAGAGAGAGGATAGTTTACTCTCCACTTCCCTTGAGCAGTATTTGGAGACTGACCTCGGGTCTTCTCTGAGCAGTGATTTACTCCGTGGCTGAGGCTGAAGGAGTTACACCTTGTGCTGCAGGGGTCCGCAGGCATTTGCTCATGAGATCATCAGCTCCTCAGATGCCAGTTCCCTGCTTTTCTCACATGTGGGCTTAAATGGGTCATGTTGGGCTGGATCCCCAACCCTGACCTCTTCTGCAAGGGATTCCCTGTGAAGAGAGTTGTTCCCGCAGAGGAGGGTCAGCCACATCTGCTGTTACTTTCCCCCCTCCTCCCCAAAGCTCTCCAGAAGCCTATGACCTTGTTCCATTCCTGGTAACAGTCGCATTGAGGCGGTTGTGTTATTTCGAACAGCTTCTTTGCATTTTTCTTTTCCCCCTTTTCGCAGATTGCAGAAGGAATGGCTTATATCGAGAAGAGGAACTACATCCACAGAGACCTGAGAGCTGCCAACATTCTGGTGTCGGCAATGCTGGTGTGCAAGATTGCAGACTTCGGGCTGGCCAGAGTCATTGAAGATGACGAGTACACAGCCCGGGAAGGTGCGGGAGCTGCTTGGAGGCATCTGAGTGCTCTCCAAGACAGTGAAGGGCTGTGGGATTCCCTTAGCAATGCATAACCTTGGTGGCAAGGACCTTGGGAGGGACGTGCTGTGTAAAAGGGCAGATGAGGCAAGCTCCTCTCATTTGCATCGCTTCACATCTTCCTCTTCTGTTTGTTCCCCATATTTCACCACCAGTTTCTCAGCATTTGGGTTACAGCTCATGTTTCCCATTGGATCTCTTTGTCCAGGGGCCAAGTTTCCCATTAAATGGACTGCACCAGAAGCCATCAACTACGGATCTTTCACAATAAAATCAGATGTCTGGTCCTTTGGGATTCTCCTGACAGAGATCATTACCTACGGCCGCATCCCATATCCAGGTAAGGAGGTGAAATGCCTCTTCCATTCGGGTTCCAAAAGGTGCGTTCCCCCTTCTGGGCCCCATCCATGGGATCCATTTCTCTAGGAAGTCAGAATGCTGAAAACAGAGGGAATGGCAAGAAATTTGAATCTCCTTCTGGGAGCAGAGCTCAGAGACAGTAGCACAAGGTCCCAGAATGACAAATCTGTAAGGCAGCCATGGGGAGGAGCCCAGAGCGTGAGACAAACTCAGGCTGCACCGCTCATTTAACTACATCAATGATAACCCATGAAACACTCACCTGCCCTGCCCTATTTCTCCAGGGATGTCGAGCGTGGAGGTGATCAGGGCGCTAGAGCACGGATATCGGATGCCCCGCACGGAGAACTGCCCTGAGGAGCTGTACGACATCATGATGAGATGCTGGAAGACTAGACCTGAGGATCGTCCCACCTTTGAGTACACGCAGAGTGTTCTGGAGGATTTTTTTACTGCGACAGAGAGCCAGTACCAGCACGAGCCATAGTGCAGGAAGCTCGGTGCAGACAGCGGACACCCTGCACCACGCACTGTGGTAGCGGCAGCAAGCACACACATCCCGCTCTCACTGGTCCCACTCGCAATCCACCTGCACACACCTTCCTCTGTCAGCCTGGCCCAGCAGCCAGAAAGCCTTATCCCTGCAGCTGGGCAAGAGGAAACCATGCTCACGCCAGGGCTGCCAGATGGAGGAGAAGCAGTGTGGGGTTGTATCTTGTGCCTTTCATACGTGCCTGAGTACTTCTGATGTGGCTGCACTGGGAACCGCTGGCTGGACAGTGGTGGTGCCAGCAGCACCACACAAGGAGGGATGTGGCCTGGCCTCTTCCAGCTACAAATTACAAACTCTGGATTATTATTTTTAAACCAATGCACTTGTGCTCTTTCACAGAAGTAGGAGCTTCAGCTGTAATGGCCTTGGTGAAACGCTGTCATGCTCCAAACATGTGATGCAGCGCCCACATGCCCTGGTCTCAGGGTGTTGGGGAATTCCCAGTGGGTTCCCACCCAGGGATGCTGCAGTCCAGCACATTGGCTCGTCCTTAACACAGGATCCTGGGATTTGAATGCCAAGTGCCTCTCTCCTCGCCCTCCCAGGGTGCAGCACATGCCACAGGTGATGGATGGATGGGAATGGTGCTTTCCAAGGCAGCTTCCACATGGATCCCGGCCTCAGAAGGAACCTCCAGAGCCAGGGGCAGCCCAATGCCAGCCCAGCCCAGGGAGCCCTCTGGCAGAGCGGTGCTGCTCCACTCACAGGTGTCGTTCTACGTCTCCTGGGACCTGTGCAGGGTCAGTACCGAGCCCAGCGCTCACCATTCGGTGGCTGCTCATCGACTGTGTGTACTGACAGGTGCTTTGGGAACAAGGAGGAAGAAATATTGGGTTGAAGATTGCCCAGCACACTTTACAAGAGGGAGCTGGGGGCCCGGGGTTGCATTTGCCTTGCACACAGAGGCAATCGCTGCTTGTACGCTTTTATATCAGCTTGGGCAGCTGCTGCCTGTGACCAATAAAGAGTTTATAGACCTCTCGCCTCCTGGAGCGAGGTGGGGAGTCCCTGGAGCGAGGGGGGTCCCTGGACCAGGGAGGGTCCCTGGACTAGGGGAAGAGTTCCTTGACCGAGAGGAGATTCCCGGACCAGGGAGGGATGATGGTGGTGGACCAAGGAGGGTCCCTGGACTGAGGGGAGAGTTCCTGGACCGACAAGGGGGGTCCTTGGATTGAGGTGGAACCCTGGACTAGGGGGTAGGAGACGCATCACTGGGCTGAGGGGGCGGAGTCTGCCCACACCAAACATGGCGACCACACCAAACATGGCCCCCGCGGCGTCGCGCCACCCTCCGCGCGAAGGCCGCTGCCCTCAGCAGAGATGGCGGCGCGGCCCCTCCCCTCCCCGGCCTGCTCCGCGAGGCCGCTGCCCCTCTGCCGCCCCGGAGCGGCGTTCCGCCCTCTCGGCAGCACCTCTGGGCCCGTCCCTGCCCTCCCGCGGCGCCGTCAGCAGCGGCAGTGCGGCTCTCCCGGGCCCGGCGCGGCGCGGCCGCCGTCGCCATGGCGATGGGCCCCGCAGCCAACCGCACGCCGCTTCCGGTGACGTCAGCGCCGACACGTGGATCCAAGATGGCGGCGGCGGGGATGGTGAGTGAGGCCCGGCCCGGCCCCGGCAGCCCCGGCCCTGACAGCCCCGGCCCCACGGAGCAGGGCGGTGTCGGGACGGGAGGCGCTTGGGGCCGGCCTGGGGCTCTGCGCGGAGGCGGCTGTTGCTGCGGGCTGCCCGGAGCGGCAGCCATCCTGCCCTCCCCCGTGGCTCTCCCGGGGGAAGCGCCAGCCTCATCCCAGCTCGGCTTCCCCGCATCCCCGTGCTTGTTATTCCCTGAATCCTTGGAGAGCTGGTGTTGCTGGCAGGAATTTGCTAAGGCAGGCGGGCACCCATGCTGTGCGTGCAGCAGAACATGGGCTGCCGAGACGTTCTCTGTCTCGTCGTAGAAAAGCGGGTTTTTCTCTTCGCTTCCACAGGTTGTTTCTTTTGGGCTGTGCTGCAGGAATAAGTGATGGTCCAAGGTTGCTGCTGGCCAGGGAGGGGGATGTGGAGTGACTTGTGTAGGTGAAGATTGGCAGAAACTGGGAGAGGGACTGGAAGAGCAGAGGTTTTCATTTATTTTCCTTTAAATGTTTCCACACTCTGCTCTCTTCCTCCCAGGCAGTGGGTAGAGAGCGTCTGGAACAGCTTTGAGAGCTGATGGTAGTCCTGCTGGGAATTCCCTCACAGCCTTCTCCGTCACAGAAGGCAGAGAGGATGGTTGACAGCTCTCCTGGTGTCAGAGGGGCTCTCCCGAATCAATGTTGCTGCAGCGCTTGTCTCCTTGCAAAAAGCTTCCAGGGGCTTCTCTGAGTGTGAGGCTGAGCTGGGCAGGGAGGTGGTAAACAGCTGTACAAACAATTCTCGCAAACGTGGAGCAAGGAAGGTGTGAAGGAGGGGGAAACATGCTGGTACCTTGTCGGGGTGGTGAGCAGGCACTGGTGGCACTATGTATCCGCCGAGGTCCCTGAGGCTGGATGTAGGATAAAGCTTTGGTTCGCTTGGTTACCTGTGAATTTGCTTTCTTGCATGAATGAGCAGGTTAGCTCTTCCCTCTCTGCCACCGTATTAAACAGTTTGGCCGAGTGGAATGGGATACAGGAGCTGTGAGAGTTTGCCAGGACATACGGCTCCGCACTGAGTGTTTTTACTGTTTCTCTTGGAAAGTGTCTTTGCGATGTAAAAGCTCTCGGTGAGGGCTCTTTGATGGCTCCTGCCTCCTGTGGAAAAGAGGTAGGGCAGTACCTGTCGTCTTGTTCATTGACATCCCTCCTCATGGCTTCCTGCTTTCTTTTCCTGCCATTGAGCAAATCCCATATCGTGCTCTTCAGTCCATATGTGGATGGAGAATCTGTGAGACCCAAACCAGCACAAATACGGTACCAGCCCTGCTAAAATGCAGATTGTTTGGAATTCCTGCTTCCCAAGGGCTTCCTTGTGCTGTTGGTCCATAGGAAATGTGTGCTGGTGACCTGGGCAGGGGTCTAGCCCTGCACCCTTGGGGTTCCGTCAGAGCATGCTGGCAGAGCACCGCGGGGAAGAGCTGCTTGTCTGCTTCCCTTAAATAAACGCTGGTGTGTGGACTCTGCACTGGTGGCTTTGGGGACCACAGTTCAACAAGACTGAGTGCCAACTATTGCACTTTGGTCACAACAACTCCCTGCAACGTTCCAGGTTTGGGGAAGAGCAGCTGGGAAGCTGCCTGAAAGAAAAGGACCTGGGGGTGTTGGTTGACAGTGGCTGACCATGAACCAGTAGTGGTCCAGTGGCATCCTGGCTTGGATCAGACGTGGCGTGGCCAGCAGGAGCAGGGCAGGGATTGTCCACTGCACTCGCCGCTGGTGAGGCTGCACCTTGAATCCTGGGTTCAGTTTTGGACTCCTCACTCCAAGAAGGGGCTGGAGCGTGACTGGAGAAGGGAATGGAGCTGGGGAACAGTCTGGAGCCCAGGGGTTCTCCGAGTGACTGAGGGACCTGAAGTTGTTTAATCTGGAGAAGAGGAGGCTGAGGGGAGACCTCATTGCTCTCTGTAGCTCCTGGAAAGGAGGTTGTGGTGAGGTGGGGGCTGGTGTCTTCTCCCAAGTAAGAAGTGATGGAAATGGCCATGAGTTGTGCCAGGAGAAGATTAGGTTGGATGTCAGGAAATACTCCTTTGTGGATGGGGTTCTTGGGCACTGGCAGAGGCTGCCCAGGGCAGTGGTTTAGTCACTATCTCTGAAGGGATTTAAAAGCTGGGCAGACAGATGCTCTCCTGGAGTTGTTTGTGAATAGCAGCTGTACTGATAGTCATCCAGAAGCACCTTCTGGAAGAGGGTCTGGGTGCAATCTTCTGCGCCTGTTGCTGTCCACAGGACAATACTGGGTGAGAGTGGCCTCCAGGAAGGGCTGAGCTGATTAATTGTTGGAGCTAAGTGCTTTGTTCTAAAGTTGATTACAAGAATAGGTCTTCAGAATCTGTCAGGTGGGATCCTGCAGCCTTCAGGGCAATGGCTGCTTTCTTTAGGGGAGTCATGTAGGGCTGGGGGAGCAGCTGAGTGAGTCCAGAGGAGGCCATAGAGATGATCCGAGGGCTGGAGCATCTTCCATATGAGGACAGGCTGAGAGAGTTGATATTGTCCTAGTCCAGCCTCTGAGTTTTGTGCTGTTTTCTGATGGTGCTGTATGTGCGTGGAGAGTAGGCGCACAGGCTGAAGCTGGTGATACAATGAGATTACAGCACAGCTGATATCCTAATCCGGCCAAGCTGCTGCTCTCTAATACTCTTTAAAGCTTGATTTTCATTTCACAGCCTTCCCAAGGGAGCGTGGGAGCAGCGAAGTCTGTTAAAGGGTAAAGATACGGGGCCTGGTTTGGAGCCCTGCAGAGCTGAAAAAGGAGTGCAGGCTTTTGCTGTGTTGTGACCCAGAGCAGTGAGGAAAGAGGAGCAGAACAGGAGGGAGTGGTGATGTGAGCATCCCTTTGGACGCAGCAGGTAGTTGATCTGGTGTCAGACCGTGCCCTGCACTGATCGCTACAGGCTGTGGTGTGTGAGCAACCGTCTGTAAGTGGCTGCAGGGTAACTCCTGACATGCAGAGCTGACAGAATTCCAGTTCCAGTGCTAACGCCCAATTCTGTGGTGATCTGTGGAGTTCTCTAACACAGGGGTGTTACCTGGGTGGGAGCAGAAAAGGCAGGTGACAGCCTGTAAGAGGAGGTGTGTTACAGATAAGTGCATTATCCCTGTGGGTGAGCTCAGCCGAGGTTTTCCTGGTTGTGGATAAAGACACCAAGATACATGATGTGAAAAGTGCCTTGGTGAGAGTCACAAAACAAAGTGAAGAGCAGCTTTCTCCATTTAATTTGTGTTTAATTGCCTGACTGCACAGCCTTTCACATGTCTGGGATGAACCCTTGCAGTGTGGTTGCCCATCCCTCCTGTTATTCACATGTTCCTGCTGGATTTTAAAGTTATTTTTCTTGCAGGGAAGGCTCAGGCAGGTGCTGGTCCTGCTGACTCTGCTGCATGGATCAGACTGTTTCTATGTACCTGGTGTGGCTCCTATCAACTTCCACCACAATGACCCTGTAGAAATAAAGGTAGGTTGAACTCAGATGGAGCTGTCGGTCTGCTTTGGGTGTACTTGTGGTTTGTTTTTCCCCTTCTTTATATCATAGCAACTAAGCGGGACTAGAAAATCAAATCTGGGGATCCTATAACTAACATTTCGGGGCCAGATACTTTCTCCACAACATTCGTGCAGAGTGGGGATGAACAGTTCTCAAGTGATCGCTGTGATCACTTTACCCTGCAGCTTTCTCACACGCTTCTGATCTCCTCTACCAGATTCTTTCAGCAGTTGTGCCAGAATCCTCACACGTGGCTCTGTTTGGAAAAGGAGCCCTTGTTCCCTCTGTAGCTTTGGGGCGGATTTAATCAGAGCTTTTTCTCCAGCATTAGGCTGACTCTGAGTGAGTGTTGCAGGTGAGCCTTTTGGTGGAAGGTGCATGGTGAGAATCAGGCCTCTTCACTTTCCTACCCAGTTTGCTCCTGTTGTGTCTTCAGGCCCAGTGAAATCCATGATAAGCCCTTTCCAAGTGCAGGCGTTTGTCCTTGGGTGCTGCAGATCGCACTGCCCCGGCCCTGCTGAAGAGCTGTTCCTGTAGTATTCCTGGTAGTGAAGGATGGAACTACCTCACACCTACAGGAGGCAGCCCAGGGGTTATTTCCAGACATCAGCAATTCATAGCCCAGTTCATTTATTTTTTCTAAAGCTGTGGCTTCTGTCTCAGCAAAATCCAGCACCCTTGGGAGTGCTGAGGTTGGCTGCTCCTGTGGGAAGCGCAACACATTTGTCTCTTTGGTCTCTTTGGCCACAGGCTGCCAGACTAGGCTATTTTTAAGCAAATGAGACTTGCCTGTTGTTACAGTAAGGTTTCCAGAAGAAGGAGGTATTGGAATGGCTGTTCTCAAAGGGATTTCATGAGCCAAATGCTTCCTCAAGTGATAAGGCACAGCGCTCTGGAATGAGCTTGGCTGCCTTACAAAACCCTTCTGGTTTTTGGTGGCCTTGGCTGGCATGGGATGTCTCTGCGCTTCCCTTCAGCCACTCCATTTGTGGCATCTCCAGAAATGGTTGGGGTTTTGTCACTCTCTGCTGTCTTCCTGCTCCGATGGCCCCCTGCCTTTCCTCACAGAGGTGACCACCGCTGAGCTCCTTGTTGCTGGGCACCGGACCTCAAAGTCCAGGGCGACATCAGGGTTTTTAAAGGAAATAACTGCAGTCCTGGATGAAATGAGACTCCTAGATCTCTTTGGGGCCCTTTGTTGTTTCTTAGGGCTCCACAGAGTCATAAATTTGTGAAACCAGTCCGCCATGGTTCTTTCTTCGAATGTTTCTCGGTTTGTGACCAAGTGTTTCTGTGAACCAGTTGCTGCCTGATGGTAGTGTAGGAATGTTCAGCTAGGAACTGCGCAAAAGATGAAATAAAGCTGGAGCCCTCCCAGGAGCATCTGTCTCCTTTTGTTTTATATTTAACAGCTCCCCAAAGTGAGCTTTAAGGGAGGTGCCTCGCTGTAAGCTTCAGCTTCTGGATGGTCTGAGAGGACGGGAAACAGTTCTTCCATGGGGGTGATCTTTCTGTTCTTCTTCCAGGCTGTGAAGCTCACCAGCTCACGAACGCAGCTACCATATGAGTACTACTCATTGCCCTTCTGCCAGCCCACCAAGATAACGTACAAGGCTGAGAATCTGGGTGCGTATCTGCTGAACAGTGTGTTTCCCAGCAGCAGTTGGCTGCCACTTACGTGTTTCCAGGAGGAAAAGCCATTGCAAATGCCATCTCTAATAAACTGTTTGTGGAGAGCCTGCTTCCTCTAATTTGTGATGTACTGGCTGCTTGCAAACGAGGATGTCCGTCCACTGGAAAGAGGAAATGCCTTTCCTGAGGGAGGGCATGTAATATTCATAAGTAGGATCAGGGAATCATGGAGTGGTTTGGTCTGGAAGGGACTGCAAAACCCATCCAGTCCCCCCACCAGCCACAGGCAGGGACACCTCCCATTGTATCAGGGTTGCTCTGAGCCCCATCCAGCCTAGCCTTGAACCCCTCCAGGGATGGGGCAGCCACCACTGCTCTGGGCAACCTGGGCCAGGGCCTCCCCACATCTCCCTAAGATCTCATCTCAATCTCCCCTCTTTCAGCTCAAAACTGTTCCTACTCATACTGTCCCTTCCCTCCCTGGTCAAGAGCCCCTTCCCAGCTTTCCTGGAGCTGCTTTCCATACTGGAATCTCCTCTAAGGTCTTCTCAGAGCCTTCTCTTCTCCAGTCTGAACAACACCAACTCTCTCAGCCTGTCCTTGTATGGGAAGTGCTCCAGCAACCTCAAGTAGTGCTTGCTACTTCCAAAAGAATAGCTAAACTGTCATTCAGTTTTATCTCTGCATCTGTAGTAGTAAAGGAGACCTCCTGTCCTCATTCCAGCCGCACTGCATGCTGCCAGGCTCGTGGCAGGGTCAGTGGCAAGAAATCTGGTCTTCTTCAACCCTGCCCTTGTTTTCTTGTTTTCCAGGTGAGGTTCTTCGGGGGGACCGAATTGTAAATACCCCCTTCCAGGTTTCCATGAATGTGGAGAAGAAATGTGAAGTGCTGTGCAACCTTCCCAATGTACCGGTCACTCTGACGGTGGAGCAGAGCAAACTGATGGCCGAACGGATCAGAGAGGACTACTATGTCCACCTGTGAGTCCTCTCAAGTGTGGGTTTGAGTCAGTGGGGATTCCATATTGTGGACAAACGTGATCTGAAATCTGTGTTTTCAGCATTGCTGACAACCTCCCTGTGGCAACACGGCTGGAGTTTTATTCCAATCGTGAAGAAGAGGAGAAGAAGAAGGAGAAAGATGTGCAGTTCGAGCATGGATACAGGCTTGGGTTTATGGACGGTAACAAGGTAGAGAATCCAGATGCTGTCTGAGGGATGCCCAGAAAAGCTCAGAGGCTTCAGATTATCGGGACTGGGAATGCAACCAAAGAGATTTAAGAGTGGAAATATGGGAGAGGTTTCTTACTGGAAGAAGAGGGAGGGTGCTGGACTGCTGACATGATAGCTGGAGCCCTGGCTCTGATTCACTGTGTAACGTTGGACAGCCTCGTGCAGTAAATTCCCCTCTGTAGGACACAGGCCGTGTGCCCTGAAGCGACTTATCTTTAATGGCCTCGGGGCATCTTGTATTAACTAAAAATCAGGTGTTTATTGGAGGAGAAGCTGTTGAGTTTGCTAAGGGAATCACAGCCTGTGTATTGCTGCAGATCTTTTGTGCTTGTGTGCCCCAGGTTTACCTGTTTGACTCAGCAGACACATTCGTTTATCAAATGCCAGTGTTGAGCTGCAGACGCAGCTCCGATCGCTTGAGCCTGTTGTTGCAGTGAATGACCCCTCTGTCCGCTGTGCTTTGTTCAGCTGACACGGGAGGGTCCTCCAAAAGAACGAGCCGAGCTGTGGGCCCTGAGAGGCTGGGTAACGGCTTGCTGGTGAGGAGAAAAATTCATCGGGAAACTTGGGATTGTAGCTACTGAGGTCTTTCCAAACTAAAACTGATGATTCTGCTGCCCCAGAACATATGTTTGAGATGTAAGATACTGTATTTCCAGACCAAAAATAGCCTGAAACACTGTCCCTGATGCTCAGAGTGGCCGAGGTGCTACCTTCTCAATCTCTCTGTTCTCTCCTTTTGTTCTTTTAGCCTTGGAAAGTGTTAGCCTGGTCTTGCCCTGTAGCACAATGCATCTGGGAGCAGTTGGAGCCTGTAGTTTTCCGCACCAAAGCCGCTTTGTGCAGCCGTTGCTTCTGAACTTTTTCTCTTCCTCCCTGGGAGATCTGACTTTTTGCTTCTTTTCGATCTGTTTCAGTTCTACCTCCACAACCACCTCTCCTTCATCCTTTACTACCACAGAGAGGGTGTGGAAGAGAACCAGGAGCCCACCTACAGGGTTGTGCGCTTTGAAGTCATTCCCCAAAGTATTAAACTGGAAGGTAAGAAGCTCTTGGGGAGGGGACGAAGGAGAAGAAGCGCTTGTAGGACCAGGAGTCGAAGGCCACTCATGTATCAGAGTGCCAGTTGTTGCTGCTGTTATGATCTTGTTGCACAGCAGTGAAGGAGTCTGGATAATAAAACCCTTTATTATTAAGGAAGGACCAAAAATAGAGAGAGATCCTTGAATGCAGTCCTGGAAAATTAATTCATGTAAAATGTTAGAGTCTGAGGTTTGGGGTTGTTTTCTTTTTTTTACTGTATCATCTAGCACAAAGTCTGTGTGGCATCCAGATCTCCCCCCAGGACACTGTGTGCTAGGACAGAGACCCACAGGGACATTGGAATTGTTCTAGGGGATCGAATGTTGAAATGATGGGTAGTGGAAGAGCTCTCCCACCCCAGTGAGCCCAACGTGAAATGAGTGTCTTGACGGGGAGTTGCTTGTCATGTGGACCATCCCATGGAACCCTCCATGCTAGAGAGCTCATCTTTCTCACTGTATTACATGGAATGGAGGATTTGTTCATGGTCTAGGTCCGTGGCTTCAGAGCCTCTGGCTTTTATCCTTCTGGTTAAGGAAATCCCTCGGCGTAGCTTTCCATACAGTTTGTTGTTCCTCTTCTATCAACAGAGTAGTTTTGCAGCCTGCAGTGTGGGTGAGAAGGGAATGAGAGCTCCCCTTGTGGTTTTTGGAGTAACCGCACCCAGGGCCTTGAGGATGCCTGGGCTGGGGTGCTCGGTGGGAAAGGATCCTGAGGGGAGGGCTGACCTGGTGCCGTGTTTTCCCTCACAGACTTGAAGGCTGATGAGAAGAGTATGTGCACCCTGCCTGAAGCTACGGGCTCTGCCCCTCAGGAAATAGATCCTTCCAAAGAGAACCAGTTGCTCTTCACCTACTCTGTCCGCTGGGAGGTGAGGGAGTGATGGGCAGCTGGCTTGGTGCTCCAAGTGTCTGTCTCAGAGGTGTTGTGGAACGTATTGAGAATGCGCTGATGTGAGAAGAGCTTTGCTGTTCTTTCAGGAGAGTGACATTAAGTGGGCTTCCCGCTGGGACACCTACTTGACCATGAGCGACGTGCAGATTCATTGGTTCTCTATTATTAATTCAGTTGTGGTCGTCTTTTTCCTTTCAGGTGAGTGAGATGTGTGGGGTGAAGAAGGTTTTGCTGTTAGCAACCTGATCCAGTGGGATGTGCCCCTGCCCATGGCAGGGGGGGTGGGCTTTGAGGTCCCTTCTGACCCAAATCATTCCATGATTCTATGATTAATCTGCAGGGAACTTTCTCTAAATCTCAGCTGTAGGTGGCTCAATGAGGGTGACTGTGTCTGACCCTGGTCAGGAGGGGCAAGAAACCAACATTGGCACATAAACCCCCCAGTCCAGGCAGCACACAAGGGCTCAGCCTGTCACCCACTTCTGCTCTCCAGCCGGGAGAACAGGATGTGGTTAACACACATCTTGCATGTCTATATTTAAGGAAAGAAACACAGGAAAGCCTTAGTGCCCCATTCCTGCAGGAATGCCGCCTTTCCTGCTCCCTGGAGTTTTGTTCCTGCATTTAGTGAAGGCTGGGAGAGGTGGCTAACAACTCAAGGCTCCGCTTTGAGCCAGAGCTGTGTTGATGGGAGTCATCTAGTTGCACAGTGTGAGGGCAGCACAGCGACACGGGACCCTCTGAGCCCAACCCAGTTTGTCCTTGTTTCCAGGTATTCTCAGCATGATCATCATCCGGACTCTCCGGAAGGACATTGCCAACTACAACAAGGAAGACGACATTGTATGTGTGTGTTCTCAGGGCTGAGGTTGGAAAGGGAGGGAAGCAGAGGTGGGAGAGGATCTGTTCTGAAGGCTCAGATGTGTTGTCTCTTCCCTTAATCCATTTTGCTTTGAGCCCTGGGTATTGGAGGGGCAGTTCTGTCACGTGCTGTGACAACACCTTCAGCTCTGCGCACTGTGGCAGGTGACCAGCTCAGATGTCTTCAGACCTGAGTGATGACTGTGGGGGGTTCCAGAAATGCTTGTCCTGACATTGTCAGTTCAAGGCTGAGCTGTTTTAAGCTCAAGAGAAGTTTAGCTAAAGCAATACAGTTCCATAGAACTGGATACAGAGAAATTAACCTTTTGGCCTGTCTGTGGCAGGACCTTCATTCCCAACATTAAATCGTCTTGAAACACCTCCTTTTCCTGTTGTTGCTACAGGAAGATACTATGGAGGAATCTGGTTGGAAACTTGTGCATGGGGATGTCTTCAGGCCTCCACAGTATCCTATGATCCTTAGCTCTCTCCTGGGTTCTGGAATCCAGCTCTTCTGTATGATCCTGATCGTCATCTGTAAGTGTCCCATGTTGTGTGGGGTGCCTAAAGAGAAGAGGAATGATGCTCTAGAGCATTTTGTACGTCCAGTTGGCTTCAGCCTGTGCTTACCTTAGCTCAAATGAGGGTGCATAGAGCTGCTTCCTACTGCAGGGTTTGTCAAGGTGACAGGCCTACGCGCAGCGTTTCAGAGTGTCTGAATAGTGTTTCCCAGCTGAAAGAACTCTGGGGGGTTTATTTGGTCTCAGGATATGAGACCTGGGTGACAGTGGGCCGAGAGGTGGTGGGTTGCCCTCTGAACTACGTGTGCTCTAACCTCAGAGGGTAATGAGGCTGAAGCCTGCTCTGTAGCTTGAGATCAAAGCTGTGGCTTCCTGTCCTGGGCAGCTCTGGAGGCTGTGGATGCATTATGTTTGGAAGGAAACAAGGTCTGTGCAGAAGGCAGGGATTCCAGGAGGCTGTGGGGTGGGATCCTGCCCGGCACTTGTACCTCAGAGCTGCTGTTCTCTATCCTCTTTTCCCAGTCGTGGCTATGCTGGGGATGCTGTCACCTTCCAGCCGTGGTGCATTGATGACAACCGCCTGCTTCCTCTTCATGTTCATGGGGTAGGTGCTTCCCACAGCAGCGCCGTCTGCCCCTCTGCTCCCTCCTTACCCGCTGATTGTCTTGGCGTGTTTCTGCCCAGGGTTTTTGGTGGATTCTTTGCTGGCCGATTGTACCGGACTCTGAAGGGGCATCGATGGAAGAAGGGAGCCTTCTGTGTGAGTCGTGTGTTCTTTGCTCTGTATCCCGGTTTGTGGATAAGCTCCACACGGGATAAGCTCCACACATGTTTGCGGGTAGAGGGACACGGCCAGGCTGTACTGCAGAGGTTTGATGTGGAATGGGTCCTTGAGGTTTCACACAGAAGGATGAACCCCAGGGCATGGCTGGTAGCAAAGCCAGAGGATGGTCTGAGACCTCCCCACAGCCCGTCAGCTGCAGCAGAGGGGCTGCCTCCTCTGCCTGTGTGCTGCCCCGGTGAGGGACACATTAGAGAGAAACATCTGGCTGATCTCTGATGGGTTTTCTCTTAATTTGTGGTTGCAGACAGCTACCCTGTACCCGGGCGTCGTCTTTGGCATCTGCTTTGTTCTGAACTGTTTCATCTGGGGGAAACACTCCTCTGGAGCGGTAGGTGCCACTGTCACCCCGGAGCTTGCTGGGTGGGAGGAGGGCGACTGAGCTGTCTGGGACTGGCTTATTTTCACCGTGTTCTTCTAAACGTGGTGGTGGACTGGGGAGCAGTTCTGGCCGAGGACTGCAGGGCAGGTGAGGTGCAACCTCATCTGGGTGGCTCTCCGTCTGATTCCAGGTGCCTTTCCCTACCATGGTGGCCTTGCTCTGCATGTGGTTTGGGATCTCCTTGCCCTTGGTCTACCTGGGTTACTACTTTGGATTTCGCAAACAGCCCTATGACAATCCTGTCCGGACCAATCAGATTCCCAGGCAGATCCCGGAGCAGAGGTGGTATATGAATAAATTTGTCGGGTGAGTGATGAGCGTCTGGGAACTGTGGTGAGTCGAGTTCAGCCCCCTCTGCTTGCTCTCCTTGAGTTGCTGAATGGCACCTCCTGCTGGTCTCTGGACTCAAGACAGATGGCAGATTTGTTTCCTTGGGTCAATCCAGTGCTGGAAACAGTCTCCACTGTTCTGACGTAGGACTGCAGCTCGCAGAAGTGGCGTATGCTCCAACAGTGGGGTGGCTCTGCCGTTCACTGGGTGAAATATGTTTAATCTGGAGCTGCAGAGCTCATGAGGAGCTCTCAGCATGGTTACTGGGACTTGTCATGGCCAGGCAGTAGTGCTGTGCTGCTTATGGTCTGTCTTTCCTGCTCTCCAGGATTCTCATGGCTGGCATCCTGCCCTTCGGAGCTATGTTCATCGAACTGTTCTTCATCTTCAGTGTAAGAATTTAACCCACGCTCTTCTAACTAGGATTCCTTGTGTGCCAAAGCCCTCGAAAGGGAGGGAGCTGCCACTGGAGCAGCCTGGTGTTCCCGTACTTACAGAGGGGCTGGCAAGGACCTCCTGGGCCATTCGATGGTGTGTTCAGGGGTAGCTGAGCTGTGGGTCTCTTTGAACTCTCTTCTTGGTGAAGACACACAGGGATGTATGTCGGCACAGGAAAGATATGGATCTGTTGGAGTGAGTCTAGAAGAGGCCACAGAGATGATCTGAGGGCTGGAGCACCTCCTGTACAAAGACAGGCTGAGAGAGTTGGTGTTGTTCAGACTGGAGAAGAGAAGACTCTGAGGAGACCTTAGAGGAAATTCCAGTACGGAAAGGGGCTCCAGGAAAGCTGGGGAGGGGCTCTTGATCAGGGAAGGAAGGGACAGTATGAGGGTGAACAGTTTTGAGCTGAAAGAGGGGAGACTGAGATGAGATCTTAGGGAGGTGTGGGGAGGCCTTGGCCCAGGATGCCCTGGGAAGTGGTGGCTGCCCCATCCCTGGAGGTGTTCAAGGCCAGGCTGGATGGGGCTTGGAGCGAACCTGATACAGGGGGAGGTGTCCCTGCCCATGGCTGGTGGGGGAGCTGGATGGGCTTTAAGGTCCCTTCCAGCCCAAAGCATTTCATGATTCGATGTGTGTGGTCTCCTTGGTGTTTTGGAGGATGGTAGCAAAGATTAAAAGCTTCCTGTAATGTTATGTCACGGAGGGGTCCTGGCCTGAAGTCATTCCCTGAGCCATGTTTTTCACTTTTCTGTAGATGGGGAGGAATTCATTGTCCCATTGCTGGGGAGGTGGGGAATGAACGAGCTACCTTGCAGCTGTGTTTGTGCATCTTCCTCTAAAGACACATTGGGAAGTGCACTGCATCTGCAGTTTTGGCTGTTGGAGGCTGAGGGCCTCTCATTTTCCCTCGGGGTAGCTGCTAGGTGTTGCACTCACATTTGCTGATTGATGATAGCAGCATGGAAACGGATTTCTGCTGTGTCCTTATTGCAGGCAATCTGGGAGAACCAGTTCTATTACCTGTTTGGCTTTCTCTTCCTGGTGTTTATCATCTTGGTGGTGTCGTGCTCACAAATCAGCATCGTCATGGTGTACTTCCAGCTTTGTGCTGAGGTGAGATTTCCGTGTTGGTGGGTTCAGCAGCTCCTAGGAAAGCTCGGGTCATGTTTCTGCTGTGGCTTAGCAGAAACCTGGTGTGGCCCAGCTCCCCAGCTGTGATAACACCTTCTGGCTTCAGGAGAATTGAAACTACTCGATTACCTGCTGGGGTGGGAACTGTAGCTTCATACCAGAAGTGCTGCAGGGAGCAGGGAATTTTGAGCTGACACCTCTTCCCAAAGAACCTATTTCATTCCATGCACATAGAACAGGAGCCGTGTTCCTCTGTAGCGGGTGCTGAGCTGCCGACCTGGCTTTGCTTCACTGTCAGTGTTTTCATGCTCTTTGCTTGGAAATGCTTCCGCAACCAAATAGCTCCCCAGTCTTAAACTTTGAAGGAAAATAGGTGGGGTTGTCCCTGTCTCAGGAAGGTCATAGCGACACGGGAGAAGGAAGCCTGTGGGATAATGGGGCTCTGTATCCTGCCAGGATTACCGCTGGTGGTGGAGAACCTTCCTCGTGTCTGGAGGATCTGCCTTCTATGTGCTCATCTATGCCATTTTCTACTTCGTGAACAAGGTATTGTTATTCCTTTGGCATGGAAGAGCTGCCTTTCTAGGGGCGAGATTGTTGTGTTTGGGAAGGGAGACGGCAGGACGGCCCGATCCTGGCTGGTCCAATGCAGCCCAAGGCCACTCGCCAGCCTGCGGTGCCCACAGCCCTTATGGAGGGGAGGGAGGCCCCTGCCTGCGGGACCTGCACAGCAGCACTCCCATAGCCCGCCTTGCAGATAGCCAAAAATCCATCCAGCAGAGGATTCCCTCTCCTCCGTTGTCGAATTCCTCCTCACAGAGGGCAGAGGCTGGTGCAGGAGACAATTCGTGTCACCTCCATTCATGACTCGGCTTGGTTTTCCCCTCCTCTTTCAGCTGGATATTGTTGAGTTCATCCCCTCCCTACTGTACTTCGGCTACACCACCCTCATGGTCTTGTCCTTCTGGCTCCTCACCGGCACCATCGGCTTCTATGCAGCCTACATGTTCGTCCGGAAGATCTACGCTGCAGTGAAAATAGACTGAGGATGCGTGGACCCGGCAGACACAGGCGCCTCAACGTGTGTCCTGGGAGCAAAGGGGACACACCTCCTCCCAGCTCTTTTAAGGAAACAAAATCCAGTGGGAGAGCGACAAGAGAAATAAATAACTCCTGGGTTTGGAATGTAACTTTGGCACAGCGTACACGGATTCTGGGCTACTTCTGGGGGGGAAAAGGGGTCTGTAGATACCTTACATTTTAACTTTATTATCCTGTTCCATATTCGAGGGAGGTTTTTTTTAGCAGAAGAATGTCCCTCTGTACAAGTCAACCCCCTTTTTTGCTAATTCATCCTATTTTTTTTTTTTTTATGTTGATGACAAATGGATTTGAGACAGCAGCGGAAACACTTGTGAAAATGTTTTCTTCCAGCCCCTAGGGTGCTCTAGGATTCAGGGAGACTTTTTGGACAAATATTGGACTGGGTTTCTTTCCTGCCTTCACGTCTGCGCAGAAGAGGGAGCTTGACTACAGCCACGTGAACGGACCCGAAGGCTTGCGCAGCGTGAGCCCCTGGCACGCTCCAGACTCCCGGCTTCAGCGTGTTTACAGTTTGATGGAGGTGCCATTTGGAGCCTGGGAAGTACAATTCCACCCTGAGAGAGATTAAGAACCCTCGACATCACTTCTGCCTCCCTCTGAACAGCACAGGCTGCTTCGGATGCCTCCCCTGGAAGGGCTGAGGGAGGGCATGATTTCCTCTCTGGAAGGCGCAGCCGGCTGGAGCAGGACACAGCGTTCCGGTGGGAGCAGCGGGATTGTGCTGGTGCTGGAATACAGGACTGGAAGGATGCGCGAGGGAACAGCAAGTTGTTCTATCCTTAGCTCGGCTGCAGCTGCATGAGGGAACGGGGCAGGCTTCCTTCCTGGGAAGCCCGTGGGGGTCGCACAGAGCCCCGCAGAGAGTGGGCTGCACCACCGCTGCTTTTGTGCCAAGCAATCTGACGCTGGACTGGGGCTGGGATGCCCTGGGGGAGACGCTGGGAGTGGCAAGTGGCCCCCAGCCGCTTTCCCATCTCCGGGAACGCACTCTTGCTGCCCCCAGCCCCGCACACCAGCCGCTCTCGCTGCTCTCTCCTCTCAGATTCTCTACCTCCAGGGAACAGATCAAGTGTGCGCTCCACCGCTGTATTTTGTTCTTCTCCGCAGAATGGTCCGTGCCCTCCGGTACAGCCGGTGTGGGCTCTGCTGCCACGGGCTCCTCTTTCTCCATGGCTTGATGCCTGGCTCAGCCCAAGGGAAAAGCTCTTTTTAGAGGTTAAAGTGTTTAATTTTGGTCACTTCGATGATGTTTACCAGTGGAAAGATTCCACATGATGGGGAAGGCTCCCTCCATCTCCAGCCCAGCCACGTTCGGGCAGGGCTGCAGGGAGGGGTATTTTGATGCAATCTATGAAAATTTTGCTTTGTGAGCAGTCAGGTCCCCGAGGGACCAGCTGCTGGCAGTGCTGGTGTTTCATCCCAGAGCCCTCCCTGTCACCAGAGCTGACAAGTGCACCCTTGAGGGGCTTGGGGCCCTTTTTAACACCCGTTGCCACCAGAGTTAGTCAGGTCCACACGAGGACCCAGATCTTTGCTGACAGCTGTGCCCCCTGTGGGAGCTGCTTTCCCAGGTGGTTTGCACCCATGGCCCTGCAGCTCCGGCCTGGTAGCTCCTTTTTACCACCCATCACACCAAAGCCTCACCAGCCAGGAATCAAGGATGGAAAAAGGGAGCAGGGATGCTCAAGCCAGCTGTGCTGTGGGGTCCTGCAACAGTTCTGGTGTGAGATCTCTCTCTGATGTTTGTTCCGTATCCCCTGCCCCAGTGGCGAGGTTCAGCCAGCGTTGATTTCTCTCCCTTCCCCGAGGTGTTTTCTCTGTATTCTTTGTAATTTTTAATTAATGTACGTATTCTTTGTGTCCTGTTGTAAATAAATCTGCCATCTCCTGTTGCCCTGCTCTCCTGGGTGTCCCAAGCCACTCCTTGGGATTTGATTTCCATGACACTGAGTCTGCGACCAGGAGCAGAGCTGGGACCACTCTGCCATCGTCTTTGTGAGGATCTTCTGGGGAACTTGCTTGAGCAGGAAGCTTCTCCCATGTGGCGTGTCCTGTCTCCTGCCCCGGATGGTAACTCAAATGCCACTGGTGCTTGGATCTGTTTCTTGCTGTCCTGCTCTTGTGTGCTGCTCGGTAAGAACCTCAGCTCTCCGGTGTGGAACATATTGACTCATGTAGTGCTTGTAGATGGAGCAGCAGGAGCCTTTGAGGGGCGGCAGGTGGGAGTGTCGGGCAGATGACTGGTGAGTTGGGGCAATGGAGGTGAGTGCAGTTAAAGGAGTTGCTGTTCCCTTCCTCCTGTGCTGTTGTGGAGGAGTGTGGGTGGTCTGGAAGCTGGGGCTGCCTGAGCTCCCAGCTCAATATCTTTGTGCATCTCTTGCTCTGCTGCAGAGCAGCTGATGTCCCTGAAGGCTGGGACCGAGGGAGGGTAGAGAATTCCCTTCCCTTTGCTGTTCAGCTCAGCCAAGGCGGGGAACGGATTCTGTGGGTGCCAGTGTTTGGGGCTGCTGAGACCAGATTAGGAAAAATATCTTAAGACTCAGAAACCATGGGAATTGCCCCTTCTACCCTGGGCAAGGGCACAGCCCCGGGCAACTGGAGGTGCTGGGGTTGTTGCAGAGGATGAGGAGGGGCTGCAGCTGCTTCCCTGCAGGCTGGTGATTGTAGTGAACCAGACTGACCAGAGCTGTGTGTATCCAACACCCTCCTTGACAGGGATAATGCAGTTGGCAGCCGCTACAGCCCCACGAGGGGCTCTGTCCTTCCTTTGTGGGTCTAATTCTTGAAAAAAAACTTAGAAGACTGGATTTATGTTGGGAGCAGGGTCTTTGCCTTCCTTTTGGGTCTGTCTGTACTTAAACCAATCTGTCCCCTTGTTCCTTCCTCAAGAAGGTACCTGGGGCAGAGCACCCCAATGCTTTTAATAACTAACTCCATGATAAAACTGCTTTCCCTTTGAACCCCATTTGGACAGAGCTGATCCGAGTGTGGAACTCTGCATTTCCTAATGGCACTTGATAGTTTTACAATATACAAACCTTGTTTACGGCCCCCAAATGCTCCATTAAGGGCATTTATTTACTCCCTGTGTTAGAAAGCTGCTTTTCAGACCAGCCAGGCTGTGACAATGGGAAGCTTCTGGCTCCAGCACCAGCTCAGGCTTCAGGTTTGTTGAGATCCAGCACAAGGGAAGGTCTGAATCACAGCCCTAGGGAGAGATGATGGAGCTCTGCATCAGAGACAAAGCCCAAAACCCTTTCCCTTATGCTGGGACCTTTGCCAGCTCTGGCTCAGCTGCTGCTCCTGGCCAGTTGCTCCGGCAGCCCTAGACAGAGGGCAGAGCAGGGCTCTTGGTGCAACTGCTGGCTGCAAAGGCTGCTCTGTAGCTTTTCCTCCAGCAGCACCTTCATCAGCCCCAGTGTTGCTGTCTCAGAACACACTCCCTGTGCTGATACAAACTTTACCTCTCCTGGCAAACGTTACTGTGCTTCTGCCTATCGGAAGGGCTGCGGAAAGCAAATCACGCAAGCAAACAATAGCAAAATCAATTCCTTTTATTCTTTGACAGACTACTGGTAGGAAAAAGCTGCCTGGCTCTATGTTCAGCTACCACTGCTACAGGAATCCAGTGCTGATGTCTGTGCAGAGTACAATGCAGGCAAAAAGCAAGGAAGCCGAATGTTGGAAACGGAAGGAGGTGTGAGGTGGCATTGCATAAATCTGACGATCCTCACTCGCTGGAGGCAATCAGTTCTGACCACGTATTTCTCTAAAAAAAAATAAACCCTGCAACTGCAGAGCAGGATAAGGCTCGCACACACCTGTAACAGTGCCACACGCTGCCAACTCGCAGAGAGAAAAGCAACAGGAGACAGGCCTGAGGTATTTAGTTACGGTAAACATGATGAGCTGCAACGCTCTGCTTACCCTTGCTATGTTAGAGAAGAAGAAGGCACTCGATGAACTTGGAAAGGCAACGTTTGACAGTGGAGGAGAGGACGTACTGCACCGACCCGGAGATCACTGCCGCAGGACATCGCTGAGGTAAATAAATCTTATATTACATTTTGATACAAGTGTTCTCTGCAGCATGGCTGGCTACCCTAACCCGACCGCGCTACGTCCTGGAGATCAGCAGGTCGCTAAGCAGTCACTCCAGGAGTCGCTAAGCTAAATTACAAACCGAATTCCAGAGTACAATGGAAGGGGAGAAGCCTATGGACAAATAGGGCTCGGCCACGCTGGGCTGCGGGGCTGGTGGCTCAGCAGAAGGCAACGGGAGCTGGCTGGACTGGATGTGCGCTGGGGAGAGGGGGGAGGACAGCGTCCGGCCTTGCCGATGGAGCCGAGAGAACAGAGCGGAGGTAGATTTTGCATTTTCTGGATTTAGGGAGAGCAATATTGGCAGATTTCCTGGTTTATATTGGCCCGCAGTGGTTTTCCACGCTGAGGTACGGAGATCTGTGTCTGTAGTCATAAACACAGAGTGAGATTGACCACCAAGCGTCTCCATCCGCAGTGCAAATGCCCAGAACGGGCGAGCAGGAGACAGCAGGGAGCGGCTGGCGGCCACGCACCAGGGCAGCCCCTGCCCTCAGCAGGGAGACAATCCACAGGGAAGCATCAGGGTGGGGCAGGGACTTCACCTTTGGGAGACAAGGCTCGAGGGGAACAAAAAGGCCAGTGGAACCAAATCTGAAGTAGAACGGTGACTGAGGGCCCAGACCGTCAGCATTTGAAAGAACCATTAGTGTTGGGGAAAGCGATTCAGGTACATCACTGGGGGGCATGGGAAGCTGGGACTGATTTTCCTGGATGTTATCACCTTAGGATTGAGGTAAAAATAGACCTCTTGAGACTGCCTCATGGATAAGTCAAAAGGCCACAGACCTCACCAAACTGCTGTGGTAGAAATCCCCATGAAACTCATACTCTGTTCCTCACCTGAAGGGAGCCCACAGCGTGGGGCCTGCCGCCCAGTCTCAGCCATGCCTGGTACCACGGGGCTCTGTGCCGCTGGTCCCCAGCTCCTAACCTAGCTTTTCCACACGCTTTGGTTTCCAGAACAGAAGCACAATCTGTTTGCTGTGGGAGATCTTTAAAAGGGCTCTATCTGTGCACTACAAAAAAAGCAAAGCTGAGAGCCGCTCTGTCCCCTCGGCATGTGGCCAGCCAGAGGGAACGTGGGAAGCTGCTGCTGGAAGAGGCAGAGGCTGCAGTGGCCCAAAAAGCAGTGTGTTTCCCCATGGGGGAAGAACATGATAAGTGAAGAGAAATCAGTGCAACCTGACTTCGTCGTGTAAACAGTGCTCTAGCTACACCAGATACAAACCCAGTGCATCCTGTGCCTCCTATTTCTGTCATGGCGGAAACAGTTGTGTTGTGTAAACAGTGTTCACTGCGATGAGTCCAACCTAACTGAGGAAGAACGAGGTGAATTCTGAATTCACTATGTAAACGGACTTGTTGCTTAACACTGATGTGGAGTAAGTGGTGTCCGGTGACGGGATGAGAGGTAGTGGGGGAGGACGGACCTTCCCCGTCGGCTGCGGACAGAGCGGGCATCCTGGCTTCTCCTACTTCTCCCTGGGGAGGCGTTGGCTGCTTTTCCAGAACTGAAGTGTGAGAACATGAAATGGAAGCTGGACTCTTCTAAAGTTTAGCCCAAGACGAGAGAGTCTCAACTCCTTCTCAGGGACAGTCGCTTCCCCAAGAGGAACACAGCTCCGGGATCTCGGGGAAGGTCAGTGCTAAAAGCACGGCTCCTGATTCACAGATTAAAAATTAGATAAAATATATCCAGTCTATCAGCTGAAATCTTTCCACTGTACAGGACTGGGACTCGCACGGGGGGTCTCTGCTGTTCCAGTCTACAAGTGCTCCCTCGAGGGATCAGAAACCTCCTGTCTGAAACAGCTCTGCAAAGCTTTCGCACCCAAAAGGGAAGCGAGAGTTGTGCGTTTTTAAGGCTCTCCACAAAAGGGTGGCTGAAAGGTCTGTTCTCCAGTGCTATTTTCAGCCTATTGGAATGCCTGGTGGAAACGCGGCAGCGTGGTTGTGCTCAAGCTGGAGGTGAAGACAGGGGGCAATGAATGAAGGGGCCCAAAGTTCAGCGAGGCCCCGGCTCCGGGAGGTTCTTGAGGTTGATGTTGCAAAGTGGTGAGCAGTGGCTGCGTCTCCCCCTGCGAGTAGCCCATGACCAATCCCCCCGAGGACACGGGCGGATTGCAAGGAGGAAGATTGAGGGGGAGGAAGCCAAGAAGATGAGAGAAGTCCATGTTAGCAGCACAGAGAGCCTCTGAGAGGTTAGCAGGGCTCTTGGAAAGCAAAGCCTCGTCCAGGGCGGGTGGCTGAGGCGAGGAGGACTGAGGCTCGCTGGATGAGAGAGACAGGCTGCCAGGGAGGTCTGACAGAAAGCTGTCCACCTCGACTTTGGGTAGTTTCTCAGGCAAATATGAGGTAGATCCAAGCTGATACTTTGGAGGAGGTTGCGGTGGGGAGGAGATGGGAGAAGACGACTCCAGAGGATAGCTCATTCCCATCGGAAGAGAGTTAGGAACCAAAGAGTGGGGCATCCCTGAGCTCGGCATGGTCTGGAGGTGCGTGCCATACATGCCCACGGGCAACACGCCAGGGAAGCTCTTCCCACCTATCACGTCTCTGGATGCCATGCACAGGACGGGACTCAGCTCTTCTTTCACTGCGACCGACGAGCTGCAGCTCAGGAGACCCAGCATGTCCACCGGCTCCGTCTTAATCTTCAACAGCTCCTGGGAGTGGCTTTTCTTCATGTGCCTGGTCAGATGATCCTTCCTCCCAAACCTCTGAGCACAGTACTGGCACAAGAAGTCCTTCCGCCCCGTGTGCACAACCAGGTGTCTCCGCACGTCTTTCCGGGTGTAGAAGCGCCGATCGCAGTGGTCACACGGATGCTTCTTTTCCTTCGCTCCCCCAGAAGCCCGCCGGGAATGAGCTTTGAGGTGCTCCAGCAGGACCTGGGTACTTTCAAAGGTCTGGAGGCACACCTTGCAGCTGAGATCGCCGCTGGCGGCTGCGTGCATGGCCAGATGCCGACGGAAGCCCAGTTTCGTGTTGTAGTTCTTGCCGCACTCGGGACAGTGAAGAGCCTCCTTGTTGGGATCGTGGGTCTGGAGGTGGTTGCGGAGGTGGTCTTTTCGGTGAAACATCTTCTCGCAGTACATGCACTGATGGGGCTTCTGAGCAGAGTGCGTGGCCATGTGCCTTTTGGGAGAAAAGAGGGACAGTTTAGACCAGCATCCAACCCTGAAAGGAAGTCACAGAACGGTTAGGGTTGGAAGAGGACCATGAAGGTCATCCAGTTCAACCCTTCTGCAGGAGCAGGGACACCTCCAAGCAGATCAGGGGCTCCAAGTCCCATCCTACCTGGCCTTGAACACCTCCAGGGATGGGGCTCTGGGCAACCTGAGCCAAGGACTCCCCACCCTTACAGCAAAACATTTATTCCTAAGATCTGTCTCCCCTCTTCACCCAATTTCAAGTTCCCAGTGACCATATCATTCAATTATTCAACATGGTATCTCAGTGCACAAATGGGAACTCTGCTTCTTCCTCCTAGAACCATCGCTGCCACAGCAATATTCCTGTGACTAAATACTTATGAAATGTGAATGCTAGTATTGCTTTTCGCTTTTTTTAAATTTCTGAATGTCACTTTCTGCTTCCATTTCCTCCTTAGTAAAAAGAAAACACGCTGAAGTCAGGATAAAGAATGATCTGGAAGGTGCTTAAAGAGACGCCAAGTATGGTAAAGTCTGGCACTTGACTCAAGGTAACGGAGGCATTCCCCCTCCTCCACCTTCTCAGAAACCCAAGCAAAACACCACTCTGGAGGGGTTTTCCCCTCTCTCCTGCTCGCAGGGGCCCTCAGCAGTTCCCTACCGGTACAGCTTGTACTTGGAGGCGAAGGCTTTGCCGCAGTGCAGCTGGGAGCAGTTGTACGGCCTCTGCTCTGCGTGAGCCAGCGTGTGAGCCCTCAGCTTCTCCACGTGAGCAAAGGGCGTCTCCGATATTTCACAGTGGCATTTTCCCTGACTTTCGGTCTCTTCGCCTCTTGGTCTGGGGACTAATTTCCAGCCTGTCTCTTCCTCCTCCTGCTTTGCATCTTGAATCCAGTTAGGAACATTGGGAAAGAATGCCGTCATGGCAGGTCTAGTAGAACGGGGCCATGTCGAGCAGAACTGGAGCCGGCAGGCACCTCGCCGTGGTGGTGTCCTGCTGCGGGTTTCAGCTGGAGCCCTCTGCGACCAAACGGCATTAACAGCAAAACCCCGTCATCTGAAAGCAGAGAAGGGCAGGTGTTCAGACACTGCTGCTTCCAACCACACACGCACAGGTGTGAGCATTCCACGAACACCGCACACGCGTGAAGGTGCCTGTGATCTGCAGGGTTCTTTTTCCCCCCCTTAACCTCTGTTCCTTGAATAAAACAATATTAATTCTTTCTGAATTACATTTTTGCAGCCATTAAGAGCCTGTGTTACCTGTGACACACATTTTCTCCTGAAACGTTGCAGGTAGGCATCTCTCTGTAGCTCTGAACACCTCACCTCTTCCGAGTATTTTGTGGATCACTTTGTGACCCTTTTTTGCATTTATTCTCACTTGAATCATAGAATGTTGTGAGCTGGAAGGGACCTTTACAGGTCATCCAATCCAACCCCCCTGCAGGAGCAGGGACATCTTTAACTCTGAGCCCATCCACCAAGACCTTGATCTTTGCTATTGATTTTCCCATATGGGATCCTCTTCTAGAGCCTCCCTGAGGAAACTAAAGTTCTGTTTTATTCTTTGCTCACCTGCTCTGCTGTCAGCCCAGCACAGGTGTATGACCACCTCCTAGCAAACCGCTCTGAGTTACATGCACGGGCCAGCACGGCCAGGAAGAAAACTTGCTACCAGCAGCCCCAGCACAACTTTTTCAGGCAGTGACAGACGCTACTTCTCTTTGGGACATGATCACTTATGGTGTTTTCACTTTTCTACTGCGACGCAGATTCTGCCTCCCTGCATTAGCAAGTTTGCTGCAGTAATGAGCCATTTTTATCAGTTTTTTCTTTTACATCCTCATATACTGGCAATGGAACCTCAGACTGTTTCCTGTTCAACAAAGAACACCTCCTGTAAGTTCTGTGGGCTTTGGGATGACGAAAATCTACACTAATCTCTCTTAGCAGGTTGCCCTTGAGTTGTTTCTCCTGTTGGCAAAGCCCTGCATTTCTATATGGCTCCACCAACACCTAAACAGGTAAACGGCGAGCCAAAATGCAGACCGCAGAAATCTCTTTCACCGATTTCAACTGTCTGAGAAGCTCTTCTTAAAATAGCATCAAACCCTCAAGCTCTTTCTCACTCCATGATTGCTTCAGAGGAGAAACTTCCTGCCTGTGCATCATCGTGAGTGCTAGTTGTGGGCAGGATGTGCAACTGCGCGGGAGCCAACCAGCCCCTGTGAGGAAAGGGCACGGCTGAACATTGCGAGCAGCCAAAACAACAACCGTAACACCCCAGCGCTTGCACCACTGGTTCTCATGAGGGAAAATGCTGGGAAATGGGACAACTCCAAGCAAATGTGTGGCTATGAGGTTTGGAAAAGTCCCTTAAGAATAGAAATATTTTATGCGGATGGAATCTACTTGGCTGGAGCAGAACACTGAGGGAGGAGAACTGCTGAGGTGCCACTCTGGTACTGCCCTGGGTGATGACAGGGCTGCGCCAGCCCCTTGGGACACAGAGTCCAGTGCTTCCCAGCATTTGTGTTCTGTCTATATCTAAGTCATGAATATCCCACCTCGGTACAAGATGGGTGCTGGGAAAGGTAAATACTCTCTACCTCCTGCTTCAGAGCTGCGCATGCGTTCTGGGAGCCTCTGCCACTTTCACCAGGCAGCTGCCGCTTCCCCCCTGAACCAACTCGGCCATCCGTGCCAGCTCCAGTGCTACCTGCAAGAAGGCAGAGCTTGAGTTTGGCATAAATCACCCATTGCCTACAGCGCAGAAAGATACAACCAGCACCGTAAGTGACCATGGTAAAACTCCATCAACTCCTCCTTGAAATTCTCAGGTTCTAATAAGAAAAAGGACCGCGCCTATCAGGTCAACTTCTAAGTCTAAATGTGTGTCCTAGGACACCCTGACAGCTGTGGAAGAAGAGAAGGCAAATGAGATTAAGGTCCAGCAGCACCGCAGTGAAGCACAACAGCAGTGAAAGGTCACAGCACAGTTCCTGCCTGGCTGAAAACAAACCATCCCATCTGCACACTGACAGCTTTTGAACACTTCATTAGTTTTCATTTCCCAAAGTGTTTCCAGCACACTCCCTGCTGACTCTCACTCTGCCATCGCAGAGAAACACTCCCTCTATGGGGAAAGGCTTCACCTTGCTTGCTCAGAGATCCATCATTTCACCTGTCTGAGTGCCAATTCCTCTCTTCATTTCCCCAACAGGACAACAGACGGCACTTTAGGAACCCAAGCCCCTTCTCTTGCACTGTGGGGAAAGCATCGAACACTGACAGAGCTCGGGGCTGGTTTATTTATGTACCAAAAAGCGGTTTTTTTCACCTAGGGAGGTCGTGTTGGGGGTAAATGGCAGGGCTGCCGGGTTGGGGGTGGGATGAGGGTTGCACCCAACCCGGTAGCCCCGAGGTTTGCACAGTGAGGGAAACGGGACGGACAGACAGACACTGCACCGTGAGGGAGACAGGACGGACGGACGGACAGACAGACAGACACTGTACCGTGACGGAAACGGAACGGACAGGCAGGGCTGCCTCGGCGCAGCGCTGAGGGGAGGGAGGGGCAGAGGCCCGGCCCCCGCCGCCCCCTTCCCCTCCGCCC